>JPJZ01001045.1:0-122501 GCA_000750815.1 Pseudogymnoascus sp. VKM F-4516 (FW-969) | reverse complement strand
GGGGATGATGGGGTGAGTGGGATGGGAGTGGGTGGTGGATGATATGATGGATTGATGGGGAGGTGGGTATTTTGATATACCGATACCGATACAGATGCGGATGGATGGATGGATGGATGGATAAATGAATGAGATACCCCGAATAGAATCAGCGAACGCAGCTAGCGAAATACAGCGAAAGGTGCACGAAACAGACGAAACAGATGAGCGAATGAGCCAGCGAGGGAGGGGGTGGATTGGATACCAGCATGGCATATTATTGCCCGTACAGCTGCACCTGCGCGAGGATGGCGCCGCTGCCATGGATGGGGGAACGGCATGTGTGTGCCGCGGCTACAGAGTGCCTGGAGTCCCTGGGTCTGGGTCTGCGGCTCCTCCCTCAGACGGGGCATGCACGCCGCGGCTGGCGCGGGGGAGGGGTAGAACAGACTTGGCCTTGCGGCGCACAGGCGCTGGCGCGAGGAAGGGGATTGTTTTATATAGACACCTAGACAGATAGTGGTGGGAGGGGTCAATGAAAGTGGAGAATGATTTGTACGACTTGTTGTCTTTGGTGTTTTCTGGTGATAGGCGTGTTTTTGTTTTTGTATTTTGTTTGGCATCAGATTTGGTATGCGGGGATATGTCGGTTGGTTGGAGGGGCTGCGTTGATGCTGCACCTGCGTAAGGCAACAGCCAACATTAGAACCAACATCGCGGCCAACATCAGGACTAACATGACATGACTAGCATAGCACGAGCAATATACGAGTAACACTACTAGTATAACACAACCAACCTCCCCAAACCAATCCCCCCTTCCATCTCTAAACCATTAAACACATCAATTTACACCATGTCTTCACCCTCCCCCCCCAACCTCACCCCCCAAATCCTCTCCGCCGCCCTCACATCCCTCTCCCTCCACCTCCCCACCCCAACCCTCTCCACCACCTTCACTGGCGGCGAACACCACACCTACAAACTCACCTTCCCCTCCCCCCACTCCACCCTCGCCATCCGCGTCCCGCTCTACACAGGCGTCGTCGGGAGTATCAGCAGCACACCCGAGGACGTGATAGATACTGTGCGGCATGAACAGCGGATCCTGGAGACGCTGGAGGAGAAGGGGTTTCCCTGGTCTCCGAGATGCAAAGGAAGTAGCTTGACATTTGAGAATCAGATTAAAAGCCCGTTTCTTGTTTTGACCTGGGTGGAGGGGGAGACACTGCGGTGGGACGACGACTATCCCCCGAGCCCTCTGCGTGAGAAGCTTCTGGGGCAGATAGCTCGTATACAAGCTTCTCTAATTGAGTGCACTCTTAAAACCGGTACGTTACCCCCCGACCCCCACCCCCCTTCTCATAACCAAAGCTCAATCAGGTTTATTATCTAGGCAACACAACAGCATCTGCTTTCTTCGAAAGAATAGCGGCCAATAGACGCACCCGCGTGCTCGAGGGGAAGATCCCGGAACTTACGGAGAGGGATTGTGTGGACCAATCCGCGCTGCTCCCGAAGGTGCTTGGGGAGGGGGCGGGTGATGTGATAGTAGCGATGGATCATGGGGATATCCAGCCACAGAACATCATTGTGGATGGAGAGGGCAATATCACGGGGTAAGTAGCCTCCACCTTCAACTTGAGAGTTGAGTGTCTTTCTCCGCTTGACAGAAAGCTAATTCACGGCAGCATAATCGACTGGTCCTTCGCCTCCTCCGTCCCGCTCCTCCGCGCCGCTGGGCTGCCGCGGTTTCTCTGGGGCGAGGGTGGTGTACCAGACCCCCAGGTCCGGGCGGAAAGAGAGGTCTACATAGCGTCCTTTGCTGATATAGATTCAAAGGCAGCATCGTATATGAGGCAAGTCCAGGGGGCGAGAGACGTGGATTTTCGCACCCTCTATGTGGAATCGCTCTTCAGCAAGGGTGTGCATAAGCTATTGGCTGGGAAGGGGTGGAAGATTCCTGGCCATGAGCTTCGAGAGGATGGGGATGGGGAGGAGAGGGGGGGTGGAGATGAGGGTGGAGATAACGGACGGGCAGAGCCTGGAGGGGGGTTGTAGGGGGAGGCTTGGCAGGACGCCTTTATCTTGACATTCTGGCCGGTCTTTGTGTGTCTTTTTACAATTCTATAATCGGTCAAGACGTCGTCCTTATTTAGGAACTCTTGGAGTAAAACCTTGATACCGAAGAGCTTCTTGAAGTCTCCATGTCCTAATGTGTGTGCATGACGTGCGGCTGGGGAGTATCCATCCAGACCAGCCGGTGGAAGCTAACTCCCCTACCCCGCACGTCCCAAAACCCCCGTCCCAAACCCCGCAACGCTACCCCAAACCCCGCAAACACGCTACCCAATCGGCGGAGTGACCCCCGACAGGACAAACTTGTCGGCAATTATCTCACTTTCACTTTACATCAACATCCACCGGAGCACCAGAACGTCGAAAATTCCGACAATTCGGCAGAGGGCATTGTGCATTGCGCTACTGCATATTTTGCTATTGCTATGGCGGGTAGTAGAGCCACGTGCGGCTCTAAAGTAGCCAGGGCATGTGACCGCTGCAAGAAGCAGAAGCTGAAGGTCCGTCGTTAACTCACAGCCTCAACTTGATAGAGCAGCCTGCATTTGAACTATGTAGCTAACAACTTTTCCGTTACAGTGTGATGTAGAGCGCCCTTGCACGCTTTGCGCAAGGAGTGATATTGAATGTACGAGTAATAGCACTCATGGGAGTAGACTCAATAGACCTGGTCGTGGCCGCATCACGCGGGCGAAGTCCCATCCAAATCGACGAAGCTTCATTACGAGCTATGAGGTTCCGATTTACCGGGAGGTGGATAGTCAGACTCCGCGTGTGAGGCAGGTTGCAACATTGGCTGCGTCGGATGCTCCTTCTGCCTCCGACACGGATAGCCCGATGGCTGAGGAAGCATTACCGCATGAGCGAGAAACTGCTGATTGCAATGTTGAAAATCGACGACAGGATTATCAGCATCCGCGTAGAGGCTCGCAGCATGCTGCCTCTCCTAATTCATCTCGTCTTTCAGAAGCACCTAATACTCAAAATGGCTTCACTGGGGATAGTTCCGCAATTGGACTTACAAAAGAGGTAAGTAACATACTACACTTGTATAGAAGCATTGTCTCAACATTTATGCAGGTTTTTGGTTTCAACAACTCTCAGCATCACTCTGTAACCTCAGCCATGCCAGGTGGGGCAAGCCAACCTTCTGACAATGTCAGACTCCAGAAATTTACTACTGAGACTGCTGAATTGCCTCCATTTGCGGTAGTGGAGGTTTTACTTGACTCATATTTTGATGCTGTTCATTGGTTTATGTTCATTCTTCATGAGAGCTCCTTTCGCGAGCAAGCCAGGCGCGTTACAGAGATGGCCTCTTCCGACCTCACGGCCGAAGACGCGGAGTTTGCAACCTTGCTTATGATGGTACTAGCATATGGCGCACAATATTCAACCAAGAACCCCAAATGGAAAGGCAGGGAGGTTATTGAGAAGTACTCTATTGACCTTAATGCCCTAACTCAAAACATGATCCAGCAGGTGCGATCTCGTTTATTAGACAGCCTTGAGCGATGTCAGGTTGAAGTTGTACAAATCTGTGTTCTTTTAGGCACCTTCTATATATACCACGGAAAGCCAAACTTGTCATGGCCAATCCTTGGTTTAGCTGTCAAATGTTCTTACGCCTTGGCTATGCATCGAGAAGTTGACTGGCGCGGCAGCAATATTGTATTACAGGCTCGTAAAAGGGCCTGGGGACATACTTTTATTTCTGATATCTTTTCAGCTGTAGTATATGGTCGACCATCTACTATTGACAGCGCATTTTGCGATATTTCATTCCCAGACGAGTGTGACGATACACAAATCCCGATGCCGCTTCAAGCGTGTGTTAAGCGGTTGAATGATGGTAAACCAATATCGAAGCTCACATTTCATACTGCAAAATACCAGCTATACGCCATGAAGGCTCAAATAGTCAACAAGATTTACACCTTGCGTAGTCGAGCGGGGTTCTCGTCTGCAAAGGGTATTATGAAGCTGGTGAACACCATTCGCGGGCTAGACAAGCGATTACGGGACTGGTACGATAGTCTCCCGCCCTTTTTCAAATACGCCGAATGGAAAGACATGCAAGGAGATCCCTTTGATGGACTGGAAAGTTCCGAGGCAACGATTCCCGCTTCCCAGGAGCCTTTGAAGCGCCATTTGATCTTGCAAGTAATCTCCTTGCAAGTCACTTATGACAACATTTTAATCTTATTACACCGTCCACTACTTGAGTACAAGATGTCTTCTCATATGGAACGAAGGCTACCGGAGGAAGCTGGTAACGACCCGTTTGCCTACTCGTTCAACACTTGCATGGCTGCGGCAATGCGAATTTCTCGCACGCCCGCCCACAAATTTGAGTTCGACTTGCCCTTAGGGCTGATGGCCATGCACATGTTTACTGCTGGGGTCATTTTATGTATTCCAGCGACCATGAGTCCTTTTAGCTATCTTGCACACAACGCAAAGGCCGGAGTTGTAAGGATCATACAGATGCATAAGAGACTCTCGAACCATACACCAATAGCCGTACAGAGCCACACCATCTTAGAAGAGCTCATGAAAGTTGCCATCAAGCGCGAGCTTGACATGATGTTACAACCTACCGAGCATCAACAATCGCGTAGTAACTATGAAGAGGGCATGGGGTCCATCTCGAGGCACATGTTCGCGACGGGTGAATCGACCCCAGTCTCGTCGTCCTCTGGCGGCATTACGAATCAGCCTTTGCCATATGAACAGCGGCCACCAGGAGAGTTCCAGTTGGGCCCAGGCGCAATGGCTGGGAACAATAGTTCTTTGGAATTTGACGCAGATTCATCTGGAATGGGAGGTTATTCCGTGCCAGGACTTCCAAATACCAATGATGTGTCTCTTTCACATCCTACATTTCAGGACTCTACATCTGCCATTTCATGCGACGACATTGATTACGGTCAAAATTACAGAGACCTAGGCGCTGAACCGGATGACGGATTCAGCAGCGCGTTCGGTGCTTTGGAGAAAGGTCAGTCCAAGGAATATCTCGCCTCTGCATACATGCTTACTCATGCAGTTATATATGATTTTGCACCTTCGGAGTGGCTCGACAATGCATGGATGCATCCCCTCGCTATCAATGATCTACAACTTCCCACAGAACATCGGCCGCAAGACGGCCTTTCAGGATCAGCAGGTGCAAGCCAACCAGGGCTACCTGCAGCTACCGAACCGCGTGAGACCCCCGAGGAACCTCGAGCTTCGCAGTTGGCTTTACATGAGGGGGCCGCTGCAAGGGACATTGGAGCTACTGGACTCCACAATTTTACGGAACCTGGGCCCTCGTGGCTGTGGGGTATGAATAGAGTTGCATGAGGGTTTTGAATTCGATTGCATTAAATCGCCTCGCTGGGGTCTTCAAACCGCCGAACAGCGACCATGTCTAAAGTAACTCTAATCCACCTCTCAGTCGGCTTTTTATTGCCCAATGGGTTAGCTGGGGCATATTAGTTCATCAAGATCCCGAGCTGGTTTGCCGTGGGCCGGGAAAAGGTCTAAAAGCAGTGAGCATGCGGTGGAACGCGCTCATAGTGGTTTGTAGTGGAGACATCAGAGAAGACCGAACTCTCTTGTCAACAGGCGCGACAAAGCTTGGGATATGAGTTAAGATGCCGTTCTTACAGGCCAATTTGTTTTATCGGCATTGTAGAGTAACCTTGTCGGCCAGATCGTGCTTGCAGGTCAGAGGGCTGTTACTCATATAACAAGGGTCTTTTAGACAAACCAAAATCCATTGACCATTAATATCTTTCTGAACCTTATAAAATAAAAAATCGCGGTGCCTTTTCAAAGAATCTGTGAGAGGCACATGAAGCTTCGTGGTGGCAGTTTCAAGGGCACAACGAGCCATCGCAGCCTCGTTAACTTGCGGAGATCCTGGTTTGGCGTTGTGTTGGTGGGTACAGACAAGGAACACCATGCACGGATCAAGCTTGGCTAGGCGGCGAAAATTCGCTTTTAATCACAAGCGTTGAGTCCGAAGCGGCCAACCTGAACGTATCGTAGAAGATGGGGACTGTCGAGGGTAGAAATGACCTCGGACTTGTCAAAGCGGCAACTACTCAGGCAGGGGTGGTGGCAGCACAGCAGACTGCCGAAGCAGGTGTGCCGGTGGGGCTTGGAGACTTGCGGCGGAAACGGGAGAATGATTGGACAGGACGGTCTCCGAACCTCCACCGGATGCCTTTATCCGGTGGAAGTGCAGGAGAGCCCCCAAATAATGATCACCTCTGGTTTCTCAAAACAAACCAACACCACTTACATGGCGCTTGCTACCCCGCAAAACCTAGATATGGACGCATTACGTAGAGATGGACTGCAATGCCAATTGATCTCCACAGCGGAATGCAAGACGCTTTGCGGGGTCCCCGCAAAACGAGAACAGGCTATTGCGATCCCTAGATTTGATATAAAGAAAGCACTGTCGCGCATGTCTTATCATAATTGCTGCTCGCACGATTCTTTTTTCTTGGGAGACCAAGATATATTATCATCTTAACCCTGCTCAATTCTCGCCATTAAATAACAATGGATCTCAAAGAAGAACATGCGGAGGAGAAGCACATCGAGCGTAGCTTCGTCGAACCAACGCTCCCTCCTGAAGTGGTCGCATTATATGAGAAGTTCGACGATGACAGAAAGAAAAAGCTGCTCCGGAAGATGGATCTCCACCTAATCCCAATCATCACCGTACTCTATCTTTGCGCATATCTGGACAGGTAAGACTAAGCAGGCCAGAACTTGAATCACCTGCAAGGCCTTGGTCGCTGACACCGAGTTCCTACCATAGAGGAAACATCGGGAATGCGAAGCTGGCTGGACTCCTTGACGGCGCTCACATCAACGACCACGAATATAATATCTGCCTTACGGTTTTCTTCATCACCTACGTGATCTTCGAGGTTCCTGCCAACATACTTCTGAAGAAGTTCAAGCCCTCGGTTTGGAGTACGTCCAGTCCCGCTGCATATCAAAAGCTGCAATGCTAACATCACATAAGTCCCAGTTATTTCCGTCGCATGGGGAATCGTTATGGTCTGCCATGGATTTGTCCATAACTACGCCGGCTTATTAGCTTGTCGACTGGTCCTTGGCATACCTGAAGCAGGAATCTTCCCCGCTTGCTCGTACTACGTGACGATGTGGTACCCTCGGGCAGAAGCACAGTACCGTACAGCTCTG
The DNA here is from genome assembly GCA_000750815.1 of Pseudogymnoascus sp. VKM F-4516 (FW-969). Lineage (NCBI taxonomy): Eukaryota > Fungi > Ascomycota > Leotiomycetes > Thelebolales > Thelebolaceae > Pseudogymnoascus > Pseudogymnoascus sp. VKM F-4516 (FW-969). Next base: position 115,229 of record JPJZ01001045.1, on the reverse strand, counting down.
TTTTACGGCGCTGCCTCACTCGCGTATGTCTCCACTGCGCTTCAATCCAGACCAAGGAATATTGCTGACAATTCCCACAGTGGCGCCTTTTCTGGCTTGCTTGCGTACTGCATCTCACTCATGGATGGCGTTGGAGGATATGCAGGGTGGCAATGGATTTTCATACTCGAGGGATTGGCTACCGTAGTTGCTGGCATGGCGGCATGGTTTTTTATCCATGATTCCCCGAATGGAGCGAAGTGGCTCGATCAAGAAGAGAAAGATTTCATTAACTCCCAGCTTGCTTATGACGGAAACAGCGCAGGCAATGCCTTGCAGGAGGGAAAAAAGAAGAGCTTCTACATCAAAGAAGCCTTCTCTGATTGGCAGGTATGTTCTGATCTCTCTCATAGATCTATTTCCTCCCGATTAACCTTGCCCAGATTTACCTCAGCGCCATGATCTTTATCGGAATCTCAACCAGCACATATGGGATCGTTTTTGGACTGCCCTCAATTATCAAAAATCTGGTTCGTCTCCTTTCACTTTCACTCTCACTCTCACTCTAACAAAAGACGCCGTAAACCCTGTGAACATGGCATCAGCGAAACTAACAGTCGCCAGGGCTACACCGCTCGCATCGCCCAGCTTCTCACTGTTCCCCCGTACGCCACCGCCTGTGTGCTCACCATCATCGTGGCCCACTTCTCCGACAAGTACAAGAAGCGTGGCGTTTTCATCATTGGCAGCCTCACAGCCTCTGCCATCGGCTTCATCCTCGCCATCGCCACCTCCAACCGCCCAGACCTCTCAGGCGTCACCTATGCCGGCTGCTTCATTGCCTGCTGCGGCTTCTATCCCGCATTCCCAGGCGTCATCGCATGGTTGGCTAATAACCTCGCTGGGTCGTACAAGCGTGCAGTTGGAATGGGGTTGCAAATTTGTAAGTGTTTTCCTTTGACCAGTCTTCCTTTCCCATCTACCTACCTCTACACTATTTTATTCTCAGCGAGGGCAAGTAACTGACAAGTTGGAAATAGCCATAGGAAATACGGGCGGTTTGATCGGGTCGAATATTTTCCGCGACAAGGACGCACCAGCATACAGACTTGGTTACGGCATCTCGATAGGCTTCATTTGTATGTCCGCCGGGTGCGCCACGTTGATGGTCATCCTCCTGAATAGGATCAACAAGAAGCGCGATGCGGTTGTGGAAGAGATGGGCGGGGAGGCGGTTGTGGTGGAGGAGCATGGGGAGTGGAATCTCACAGAGATGGGTGATCGTAGCCTGTTATTCAGGTATATCTTGTAAAATGGTCGAATGATCTATAATAACGAACAACGAAAATAAACTGGCCCTTAGTGGTCGTAGCTTTTGTTAAGTGTGAGAGCGGCCTTGCGAGCGACCACCTCGAGAATGTCCACATATCTTACCTAGAGAAGATGATAGACTTTTCATTGCTAGTACTCAACGTGAATTATCGGTGTAATAGCGGTTGGTCTTGGGCCTGATGTCGTGGGAATGGTTCCAGACTAGGGTGCGTGCGTTGACCTCGCCAGGATTGCAGAATACATTGACGAGTACGACACGTTCAAAGCAGATGTAGCAGAGCTCAATGGTTTTGCTAAAAACTTGACACATGACCCTCAATTAGGTCCCGGTCATCGAATATATTAATACAATTCACATATTCATATATTATTCAATGACCATCCAACTTCGAACATCCGGAGGTTCCGATTTGAATATCTCCACCACACCTAATGCTAAAGCAAGAACCTAGCATACATACCTGTACGCTTTCTTCCACTTAGGCCATGACCTCTTCTCCAGCATCTCTTCCTCAATTAGTTCAGCAGTATCGAGCGCACGACGGCCAGTTATCAAGTCCATCTTGTTCGTGCGCATGAAGGGTGTCTTGAAGTAAATCTTGTATGGAAAGTAGCATAACAACACGACAGGCGCTGCGAGGTATGCCAAGAAGAAATTCTCGGCGATATCGTTGGAGCTCATCTCCCTCCAGCCAATAGGCCAGACGGCAGTCCAGAATTGAGCAACGAGCACGAGGCAATTGAGGATAAAGCCGAGCCAGGACCCATAGACGCCGACTTGGGAACGGAATGCGAGCTCATCGAGAGAATGACCTTGCTTTTTCCACGCAGAGCGGAAGCGAATGTGAGCTAGGCAGATGGAACCCCATGTGAAGATAGATGAGAGCCCAGAGAGGGAGTATAGCCAGTTGAGAGCAGTGGTAGATGTTTCTGGTCCACCAGCGACGACGTAGCAGAGGAGACCGATGGTCGATGAAACCCCTATGGCGACTATTGGGCGCCCTTTGCGGTCAATGTATGCCAGGATACGTGGCGCTTGGTTTTGTTCGGCGAGAGCGGCGAGAGTACGGGACGAGCCATATACGGCGGAATTACCGACCGATAGAACGGAAATGAGTACTACAACGTTCATTATCGATGGCAGAACCGAGATTGAGGCATTTTCTATGGCGATGACGAAAGGCGAGGCCTTAGCATCAGTAGAACCAGTGCCGAGGAGTCTGGAGTCTCCGTATGGAACTAGGAGGGACACGATAGTCAATGCGACCATGTAGAAGAGGCAAATACGCCAGAACACCTGCTTTATAGCAGTTGGAAGGGTCTTGCGCGGGTTACCAGCTTCAGCAGCAGCCAGACCGACAAGCTCAGTTCCTGCGAAGGAGAAGGCGGCTGTGACAAAAACGCTACAAAGTCCCTTGAATCCATTGTTGAAAGGGCCAGAGTGGATTGATCCAGGTAAGTTTTTAGAGCTCTGGGTATATCCTTGGTAGTCCGCCGGGACGTTGTCGGTCTTCCAATACCTGTTGCCAATATAGCCACCAACGGGGCCACCACCGCAGTTGAGGACTATACCCAACACGATGAAGCCAATAACAGCGATGACCTTAATAATAGAGAAGACGAATTCAGCCTCGCCGTATCCTCGGACGCCAAATAAGTTAATTGAAACAATCAATACGAAGAAAATGGTGACCCATGCGGCAGAGTTAGTGTCCGCAGCTCCTGGCCAAAAAGACACGGTGATAGAAGCGGCGACAATTTCGAGTGGAAGAACGACCAACCACTGCATGGCATAGTTCCATCCCATGGCGAAACCCCAAGCAGGATCAATAAACCGCGTGGAATACGCAGAAAAAGATCCAGCGACTGGGAAAATAACTGCTAGCTCGCCGAGAGCCTGAACTGTGCAGAACAACATGATGCCAATGATTCCATATGCAAGGATTAGAGATGCAGGTCCACCTCTGGAAAGCGCAGCACCAGATGTAACGAAAAGGCCAGTACCTAGGGATTATTAGCGAAGCCTCTCTCTAATTGATTCGCATTGAACTCGCCAATTGAACCACCAATTGCAATCATTTGCAGGTGTCTGCCCTTCAGCTTACGAACGAGGCCAGAATTGGCAGTGCGCTGCGCGGCACCCTCATGATCGAAACCACCGTCCTCGGCCCTCAAAGCATGGGTGATATTTGTATTTGGATCCCGCTGGAAGCTGCTGACAAAGCGTGTCAATATAGGTCCTTTTTGTTGCTCTTCGTGGTCGAATACTGGTTGGTCGTCGCCGTTCTTGGGGGATGGCCCCCCATCCTTTTCAGGGTCTTGGTCGAAAGGTTTTGTAGACATTGTGCCTCTTGTATTCCGAGTATGCAGTTATCTAACTTGGAGTATACGGGGGGATAAGTTGATAATAACATAGCCCGTTAAACAGGAGTTGAAATGCGGGGAAGACCACCAGCGCTAGAATACGACTTGGAACGGAGCTACTGTGCCTAGCAACGGACTTCCACTTTCTCTATGAGGTTAGAGGTGCAGATCACACTAAGTAGATCGTATTTGAATGGCTCTTGACAGCGAAATAGGATTTTATGGGGTCCATTAATGTTACGTATCTTGCCAAACTAGGCAGCTGGGTAGTGGCCGGCTGGCTACTCGGCGTGACTAGCGCTGCATTTGCTATCCGCTCCTGCCGTCTATATACAGTGGAATATCTTGTTCATTATCCATCCCCACCTCACTTACTTATACTCGTCGTCGAATTAACTTACCGAGTTGCCCATATCGAACATTGCTTTGGACGGAAGCAACGCCAAGCAGCGTTCCGATACGTTCGCGCAAGGGTCGCAGTACTAGTGCGATGTAGTGTGCGGGAAGTGTGCGGGAAGTCCGCGGGAGTCCGCGGGGAAGTGTGCGCAATTCTTGGCGGGCGTCCTCATTATGTTTCCAAGGTGCTTTTGCGTTCTGCATAAGGGATAAGCAAATACTAGGGCCCGATCCTGCATCGCGGGCGGGAAGATCTATTCTTTATAATCGTAATCAAACGCCGCATGCAGGCTTATAGAAGATGAAGTAGGCTGCGTCATGGGGGACCGACCCCGTCGCCGTCGGGGCCGTGGCGGACCACCGACCTGCCAAGAAACCGATCAAAATATAGGATATGTACTAGTACGCATATTCTATATGTAAAGGTACTTTGTCATGTGATTTGATTCTAAAATGTCATGTGACTTTATATCACTTTATATCACATGATAAAGTAATTTGCATATAAAATAGGTGTAGTAGTACATATCCTATATTTTGATCGGTTTCTTGGCAGACCGTTGGGGGACCACACCGGTCTGGGCGGTTTTCCTGATATTTTGGGACCCAGACCGACGGTTCGAAACCGACGGTCCCCCATGACGCACCCTAGGATGAAGGAATCGGATAGACTTGGCTACAGTATAGACTGCACCTATTGTCTAACGGCAGTCTATGCATTCCTACATACTACTGTGGCATCCTTAGTCCTTAGTTAGCTAGTTACTTTTTCAACATGCCTTTCTTTAGTGACTATATCAAGTAACATTCAGTCGCAGCCTCAAATATGTAGCCTATCCAAGGACATCTCCCGTATCCTTTGTAAATGTAAATCGACCAAAGTAACGCTATCCCCGGAATCAACAGGTTCAAGTACGGCTCACACATAGAAGGAGTTTATAATAGAGTCTAGTTTCCTGCTATTATACATTCACTTAATATAAATCCGTTAATCAAAGGAGTATAACTTATTTATAAATAAAATCGCAGCAAAGTTTCAACTATGTATCACCTCCGCGGCATTTTTCAACCCTCTAGTATCAGTCGCATCCCCCGTATTAACCACCCCAGAAGGCTCAATAACCATAATCGAACACTCTTCACCCGCCACAGTAACAGGACAATGCCTCATACCCTTCGGAATAACCGTCACGTCCCCAGTTGCCAAGAGCACATCCTCAAGCTGACTGCTTTCGTCGCGACCCGGCTCTCGCAGTTTGATAATCAGGTTCCCAGCGAGAACATAGAATAATTCATCCGTGTCGGTGTGGCTGTGCCAGACGAAGTCGCCGGATACTTTGACGATTCTCATGTCGTAGGAATCGTTGATGGAGGCGACTACCTTCGGGGACCAGTGGTTGGTTATTCGGTTGAGGGAGTCAGGGACGGAGATTTTGGTGGGTTGTTTTGGTGTGGGAGTCATTGGGAATTAAAGAATTGCGGGTTGAACAAAATAGAATATGAATGTTTCCTCTTGGTATATCTGGAGCACTTGTAATTCTCTAGAAATGAAGTTATTTTCTTTCAGCATAAGAATGGGAATGGCCAAAATAAATAGTACATAATCCAAGCCAAGACAGATATACGCCTTTGATATGACAAGATGCCAAGATGCGGGGTTAACAGGACTGCCGCTGCAACAGCCGCGATACGTATTGAACAGGGTCGAAGTAAAGAAGACTATTTTGCTCTCTGAAACTTTTTATAGAAATGCTGACCAAGGGAGAGTGTGGGTGACTCTTGAAAGTACTATAGATACAGACTCCGTACCTGTAGTGCTGATCAGCATGATCTGCGGTCAAATATCAAATACTCTCATATTCGCTCCAGTAGATTACATAGCCATCGTTATATCCGACGTGCTGTGGCTGTGATCACAAGCTTGAGTGTGCGTAGGATTATAGATCTGCACACTAGGCGGTTCGCTTTGGATCAGTCTTGGCGTATATAATATCCTGATCTGGCAAAGTGTTTGTTTACGTTGCCGGGATCTACAAATAAAATTGGGTCTATATTACGCCATGTTATATGCGATCCCCAAGATGTTGCTATTCCCTCAGGGCATCATTGCTAGTGGATTGCCACATCTGACAAGCTTTCGGCCAAGCCGTCCAACTGAACGCGCTAAGCTAACGAAGGCCTCCGATTCAGAAACCATATTTCGGTCAATCCAGTATTGTTATTTTTTGGAGTCGCGACTAAGACGGTTTATAGCAATGCCAGAAGACAAAGAATCAAAGCGCCACTGTTGGGAATGTCTCCGACGGAGTTTAGTCTGCGATTTCAGAAAACCAAAGTGCAACCGGTGTATTGCATCTGGGACCGAATGCCCAGGATACGGCGACAAGAAACCGATCAGAATAAAATGGCTCCCACCTGGGAAAGCTAAATCTCGGGACCGGAAACCCAAGGGCAACCCCAGTAGCAAAACGGTCAAAGCAGCTACAGACGTATCGCTTACCAGAAAGTGTGAAAGCATGATTCACCCCGAGCCAACAACCGATCTCCATGCCATGGCTGAGGCCGTGCAATACTGCAAGTAATCGTATTGGAAAATACCTTGGCAATAATTTAATTTCTTCGACAGATAACACCTGTGTTTACCCCGATCTACTTCACACATTTGATGTATTACGCGGCAATTTCGTTTATAAGATCACACCCACGCTGTTCCAAAAGGGAGTTTCGCGCCCTGATTACGTACGACTCAGCATAGTATGCATGGCCATTAGCCACCGGTTGAATCGGACAAGGGATAATCTTGATTCCCATACTCAGTGTGCTCTTGGGAAGACCTTCCTGCATTACCGCGGTCTTATCATCCGCTCTTTAAACGAAGATGTTGGGGCAGAAAATAAACGCACCCAAGATGTCGTTCTTGCTGGCATCATAACTCTTCTACTTGCTGACGTGAGTATATATTCCTTCACAAGGAAAATACATCGTATAGGCATACTAACTCTTTTCTTTCTCTACCAAGGCCCAGGAAGGCAACGTACATCATCGGCGATGGCATCTCCAAGGGCTCCAGAAACTAATCCTGCTTCGCGGTGGTGTTCGTTCAATAGGAGACTCAGAAGCTGTAAAGTCGTTACTCCTATGTTACGCATTGTAAGTTATCACAGAGGACACCTGCTCATCGCAAAAGTCTAATCTTCATACAGTATTATCGTGATTGGGGATACTACCACACCCGTCCATGAAGTTTTCATGGGTAGTTCGCAGCTTAAAGACATCGAATATATATTAACGAAGTATGCCGGCACGAACTTTTCATTCAGCACATTTCCAACACCTCTATTCGCCGAGCTTATTAGGGTGAATCACCTTCGCGTGGAAGCATTAAAGCCCGACGCCGCAGAGCAAACGGATCTCACCTGCGAGGCCTACGAAATAATAGGCCGCATTGACGGGTTCATACCGGAGGATTGGGTGCAATCGAAGCCGTCCTCACATGAAGATTGGCTGGTTATAGGTACCGTTTACCAAGCCGCTGTAACACTGTACTCCATCTGTTCGCTACAGAGCCTGTCTGTGATACCTATGAGCAACTTCATGAGTGAAAGGCGCGCCACGCAGAGACAACTCTTGCATGTACTTCTTTATAAGGCGCTGTTATGCCCCAAATTCAAAAATCACTTGTTTTGGCCACTGGTTGTGCTTGGAATGGAAGCCGTAAACGGCGACGACGCACTGCGCGCTTTTGTCCGGGAGCAACTAGCTGAACAGAGTCGTTGGATGGGGACATCCGTACCACTGGTGGCAAAGGATGCTGTTGAGAGATTCTGGTCGTCGGGGAAAACAAAATGGGAAGATTGCTTTGACAAGCCGTACGGGTTCGTGTCGAACCTTACACTCGATAAGAGCAAATTGAATTAAATAGAAGTGTTACTATTTTATAATATGAATTTCAAGTAGAATATTACTTTAATATATCTTTGTCATGCCAACGAAATACAAAGTGCCAAGATTCTCACACTTTCTTCACGGCAAAGCTTCAATATGCTTTATTCGATACGGCTCCGACTAGAAATACTCGCATAAGCTAGACTTGGCCTTCAGAATAGTTACCCTAATTTGAAGTCTTTGAAGAGCTTTGCGTTGGACCGAAGCCGAGGGATCAGCGGTAGGCACAATTATCTCATCCTCCATGTGATGTGGGGCTTTCGTTAATATAAGCCCACGTAATCCTCTGGACTTATACCCAAAAGAGGCATTTAATGCCGCCAAGACTTGGTGCCATCATCTTTCAATAGCTTTCTAATCTATGGAGCAAAATAAGCTTTGCGGAAGCTATCTACCGTGTTTAATAATATTGCTTGAAGATGTCCGATGGGAGATACCGCAATAGGTATGTAGACATGCCAAGACTTTGTGGCAGGGCTGAATATACAGCAGGGCCTCTAGCTCTAATAGGTAAAAGAGCTTCGCAAATAGCATCTTTCGGTACAGATACTGTTCGTTGAGAGATTGCCAAAGGATCATATTGCCGTATGTTAGTTTGGCCTTTGGAGATGCTGCTCATGGGCCATGAGTATAAATAAGCCTATCCATCCCCCAGCTAAACCATCTTCCTGAATCAGATTCATTCAAACGTCAAGATGCTTCTTTTAAGTTTTTTCCTCCTTATTGGAGCTCCATTGGCACTTGCTAAGTGTAAATGTGTACGTTTCAATACTTCCAATTTTATTAATATCTCACCTCTGACTATATAAAACAGACTCCAACAGATGACTGTTGGCCTAAAGTTTCCGATTGGGATACCCTTAATACAACTATCGATGGGCGGCTTATTAATAACGAACCTCTTGCCAGACCATGTTATCAGGGTGCCGGATATAGCAAGGAGATCTGCGAAGACATAAGCTCCAACTGGAATGTTAACTCCTGGCTGGCGACATCTCCAGTCGGATACAGCTATCCGACCTTTGACTCTTGTCCGGCAATTAATGCCACCATAGGCGCTGGGCGTTACCCTCAGTGTGATCTTGGAAATTTCCCCGTCTACACCGTCAATGCGACTCGATCGAGTGATATCGCGGCTGGCATCAAATTTTCCAAAGACCACAATGTTCGTCTTGTGATCAAAAATACCGGCCATGATATATCCCAACGGTATGAAACGACTCATGATCAATAACCGTGCTTGTGGCTAATATTATGAGACAGCTCGCAAGGGTACGGCAGTCTATCTATCTGGATAAAATATCTTAAAGATGGACTCTTATTCCAAGATCAATACGCTCCATCGGATGGGTCTTGTCAAGCCGACTATACTGGGCCTGCGATCACAATTGGAGGAGGATATGTCTGGGAAGACTTATACAAATTCGCCCATGATCATGGTAGCATTGTGGTCGGCGGAGATGACCGAGTGAGTTAGCCTGTCATGCTTGTATCTTCTGTTTGGCGTTTTAAAAAATAGACACTAACCATCCAATCCGAAGACTGTCGGAACTCTCGGAGGCTTCCTACAGGGCGGTGGCCATGGCCCGGCAAGCCATGAATTTGGGCTAGGAGCAGATCAAGTCCTCGAATATGAAGTTGTACTCGCATCAGGGGAGGTCGTCACAGCCAACGCATGCCAGTATGTAGACCTCTTCGCTGCCCTCCGTGGAGGAGGCGGCGGGACCTACGGAATCGTCACTTCAGCGACTATCAAGGCCCACCCTGATCGTGTGGCCCTGGGACACGAGTTAACAATTGCCGCCTTGGATGGCACCGCTGATGTTGTGAACATCACTGCAGATATAATGGCAAGCTATCCCGCCGTCGTGGAAGAAGGCTTCTCCGGCACAGCAATTTTTGCGCAAGCAGATGGAGGTTTCGTTTACTCACACCCTCTCGTCAAATTGCTAGAGAACAACTCGGCTGCAGCGATTGCAAAGGCGAAAGACGTCGTGAACCAGCAAATTGTTGATAAATGGCTTCCATATAATGGAACGTCGCTGTTTATTAAATCAGAGTTCATAGTTTTCGATTCGTTTCTCTCATGGTACAACTCTCATCGACATCTATCAGATGGACAGAACCGACCGATGATGGCGTCGCGATTCTTTGACAAGAAGTCTCTCGCGTCCAAAAATAATATGAAGAGTCTCCTAGAGACTCTGGTCTCCGGCCAAGGCAACCAAACCTCAACCAAATCCGCGACGTTGTTCAACCTTGTTGCGGGTGGAAAAGTTCTCGAGTCACAGCCTTACACTTCGGTCAACCCAGCATGGCGAAAAACTTATGTGGTTATGCAACAAATCGATTTCTGGCCTGATAATGCAGGATACGAGGAAATTTCTCAGGTCAAGAAGGATCTCACCTTCAAGAAATTAAAGGCCATGAAAGATTTCGCCCCTGGAATGGGAACATATGGCAATGAAGCAGATCCTTATGACCCCGATTGGAAAAATGATTGGTGGGGAGACATGTACGACGAACTTTTGATGGTAAAGAAGAAGTATGATCCAGAGGACGTGTTCTGGTGCTGGCGATGCGTTGGAAATGATGCGTGGGCTGAGTCAACTGGCGCAGGGCTGTACGGGCCATTGTGCTCGACGGACTAATCGATATTGCTATCTTCAGAATAATTTTCCCCATCTCAAAGCAGCACAGATAGAGCCACGGCAATATAATATTTTATCACATAACCACTCATTACTGCCCTACAAAAATCTTCCTTCTGATGTCCTCATCATTAGAGCTGTCCCCGATATTCCTCCATCGCGTGACATACATCGCTGTTCCAAAGCAGAGCCTTGCCTTTAACATCTATCCTAGTAATTTACCCACGCAAACCCTTCACGGAAACTCTTATGTTGTAGTTGTTGGTGTTGGTGATTATGTCATTTTTATCCTCCTGTTGGCGAATGGCGATTGTATGGAAGCGGGTGTTTATTTGAAGTTACGGAGAAGTTAATAAAGGGGCGAGTACGAATAGAAATAGTGAGTGATTTGAGGGGTAGTATCCAAGGATCCTCGCAGGGATACAAAGGGTGCATGGGATCCTTAAGACGTGATGCCACTAAATAAGCAGATACCTTTTATTGAACGGAAACTTCGTGCTACACTTAATTGCTGGCTTGATTCGAACGTGTCCCTGAACTCCACGTCGTCTCTCCTTTTCTCCGACTTACCAATGTCGAGTACCTCAGTATCGAAACATTCGTCGTATTTAATGATCTACCAAACAAGAATATCCGACGCTGACCCCTTCCGAAGAGTAGGGCCGATCTGACTCGTTACCCAACCCTGGCATCTTAGCTTGGCGGCTCATTCCCATTTGGTAGTTCGCTGCCGTATATTAACACGAAAACGGCTAAATCCTGCAACCAGGGAAGTCCGGAGAAGTCATTGTTGGAATGCCACCCACCCCTGCAAAGGTCAACGCGGGGAAATCATAACAGATTGGTAGTCTATATTTCCGCATTTTTTTCCGAGCGCCCCTTCTGCAGAGTAATATCACCATAAACCATTTACTGTTATATAGATGTCCGCGACCCACACAAAATGGAAGCTCTCAAACGGTCAAGCTTACGACTCTTTCATCAGAGAGCGCTACATCTCTCTGTATAAGCTAGCTTTTGCTAATTCATTGCTACAATGGGTATCCTCACTGTTACGGATGGGACGTCGGATCCCATTGTCACCCACCTAGCGGCGGAGGACAAGGTATCATGGTATAAGAAGCCAAACCTGAGATTGATGTACTTCTATCTCTTCTGCTGCTGCATGGGAATCGAGATCACTAGCGGTTTTGACTCTCAGTTGATTAATACGCTGGTTGGTAACCCATGCCTTTTGCCCATCAGACTCAAATGCTCACTCTCACTTCTAGCAAATTTCGCCAGCATTCCTCAAGTGTTTGTGACACCCATCCTCCCTCGCCTACCCAGACAGCGTATGTAAACTGCATATAGACTAACAAATTGAAGACTTTGGCAATGGCTATACGAACAAGGATGGGGACCTAGCGATTGACCCACCGATGTTGGGCTTCATCTCATCTTGCTACCAGCTTGGCTCAGTTTTCGGTGTCCCGGTTGCTCCGTACCTTAACCAGCGATATGGTCGACGTTGGTCAATTATGGTGGGATCTCTCATTATGTGTGTTGGAGCGATCCTGCAAGCCTTCGCCCAACACGGTACGTGTGCTGCCACAGCGATTCTTTCAGAGTTCTAATATATCTCCGCAGTGGCCATGTACATCATTGCTCGCATGATTCTCGGATTTGGCATTGTCTTGTGTATCATTGCTGGATCAGCCTTGATCGGAGAGCTTGGTCACCCCAAGGAGCGATCCGTTTTGACCTCTCTGTTTAATTCGTCTTACTTCATCGGCTCCATTGTCGCTTCCGCCATTACGCTTCGAACAGTTGATATCAAAAATGACTGGAGTTGGCGCCTGCCTTCTCTCCTCCAGATTTGCCCATCGTTGATACAGATTGCGTTCATCTAGTACGTTATGCGAATGCTCTCCATGAAGATATCGAGTATAGACTGACCAGTAAATAGCTTGCTACCAGAAAGCCCTCGTTGGCTGATCAGCAAGGACCGCGACGACGAAGCCTTTGCTGTCCTGGTCAAATACCACGCTGAGGGCGACGCGAACTCTCTGCTCGCTCGTGCAGAATTGGCTCAAATCAAGTCGACTATCGCCATCGAGCTGAGCCACAAAAAGCAATCCTGGAGTGAAATGCTCAAAACACCCGGAATGCGCCGTCGTGTCCTCATCGCGTCGATGATGGGTCTGTTCACACAGATGTCTGGCAATACGCTGCTCTCGTACTATTCCAGTCTTCTCTTTGGCATGATGGGGTACACCACCACTTTTGCGAAGACGAGAATCAACCTAGCCAACAACTGCTGGTCTCTTCTCACTGCTACGATCACTGCCTTGGTCATCACGAGATTCCCGCGTCGTGTCATGTTCATGCTTTCTGCGGCTCTTATGTGCACCGTGTTCATTGCAATCACCGTTTGTTTCCAAAAGTTGGGCGAAGCAACGGATAAGGGTGTCAGGAACGGAGCAGCTGGGATTGCCGCGCTATTCTTCTACTTTTCATACCAACCCTGCTACAACATCGGCAACAACGCACTCACATACAGTAAGTCCATACCCTACTATCAAGCCTCAAAATAGAACACCCTGCCAATACCAAACAGCCTACCTCGTCGAGCTCTTCCCCTACGCTGAGCGCAGCCGTGGTATCGGAGTCGAGCAGTTTTTCGGAAAGGCCGGCGGTTTCTTCTCCAGCAACGTCAACCCCATCGCCTTGGATGCCATCTCCTGGAAGTTCCTTGCCATCTACTGCGGCTGGATCTTCTTCGAGCTTATCTTCGTCTACATCTTCTACCCCGAGACCCAGGGTCGCACACTCGAAGAACTTGCTTTCTGTAAGTCCACTCAAGATTTCCGAGAGTTAAAGTGGATTGATGCTGACTTGTGTGCACAGTGTTCGAGGACAAGGCGCTTGCTGACCAGGCTGTTGAGGCTGTGGAGCAGCAAATCCATTTTGGAGGGAAGGAGGGTGACGCCAACAGAGAGAGCGTGGCGCATGTCGAGTCGCCAGAGGTCGATAACAAGACGGCATAACTTGTAACACTCGAATTTGGACGCTGAGAGTAATTCTGTGCTCGTACTTCAATATCGTCGAGGATAAGATTCATAGTTATCCCTAGCCTAAGGTAGCCAATACTACGTATTGTTTGTCGGGTCATCAGCATCAAAATAATGAAACTATCTAAGTGACTCGAGACGCAAAGGTCAAAATTACTGGGTAGATATTTGAGCCAATTTTCAGATTCCATACTTTCACTTTTATTTGAATATAAAAATTATAAGAATAAAACATATATTTTACATCAACGATAATGTTTGACAACGCTACAGATTCGATTACCGGAGATCAGTGCACAAGGCTACAATAAAGGCAGTGGATCTGATTGGAGCGTCCCTCCATAAGAGCTCTCTGTCCCATAGAAAGTCCTTGAATATAGATGAGTATTGTGGACAATAGACTGCTAAATCTAAACATGGTAGGAGTATACCTTTTATAACAATTTTAAATCTCGCCTCGCTCACTCACGCTCACCTTCGGTCACCCACACCCGCCGAGGCACCGGATTCGGAGCTATATACGTGGCGGTGGAGCGGAAGTGTGTGTCTACGCCTGTGCTACTGTGCAGCTGGAGCGTGCCTGCGTGTGCGTCTGCGTCTGTGCTGCGGCTGGACCGGGGCTACCGCTCGACTGGGACTGGGACGGGTCCAGGACTGTGCTATGGTGGCTGCCTACCCGTAGGAAGGCATGCATGCCGCGGCTAGGAGAGGAGGAAGAGGGGGGGGGAGGCCAGAAGAGGTATGGCATGGCTGGCCATGCAGGGGCCTTCTTGCCGCTGGGTCCTGCCGCTGGTAGATGGGTGGGGGAGAGGGTGAGGGTATATACAGAGCCATTGGAGATGGAAGAAGAGAGTGTTATCTCACCTGTCGGTTTCTTTGAGGGTTGGTGAGGTGAATGGAGAGCTGTATAGTAATCATATTGTGAGAAAGCGAGAAGGGGTCAATTCAGTGACAATGAGCAATGAGGCATATAGACAGACACTCCCAGGCACAGAAGATGCCGAGACTGAGCTTCCATCCGTATATCCGCACTGCATCATCGAAGCTTCCAACCTTCGATTTGTCACGGGAGCTATATGTCAGCACACCCCATCTCCGCCGTTCGTGCCTGCAGAAAAAATCTACAAAGCTACTTCCCCATATACATCTGCATCACAGACGTCAAACCATATGGCGTGCCAGCCAGCTAACCATTTTCGACATGGCACGCGGAATTAAGCTACTTGCTCGGTAATCGGCGTCTCGTCCGCTCGACGGAAGGCAAGCTGGTCGATGTGGAAGTGTGATCTGTAAGCAAGTGCGATTAGTAAACCACCCTTCCCTCCTCTTCTCCCGCTACCGCGGTACGTTCGTAGCTTAAAGCCGTTTAATCCGTCACTGCACAGACACTTACATAATCCTTCGTGCATAACTTCCAGAACCCGAGTTATGCACAAAAGTACCGCGCACTATCCGGTCCGTGCGGGGCCTTACATAACCCCGACCTACGAAGCGAGCGGAGGACGGACTTTAAGTTTCCCACGCGACGGAGTTACGGGTACGAGTGTTTAGGGGTGGGGGCGGGTGAGGGATCGGTGGATCTCGGAGGGGATGTGATGGGTGAGTAGGCTATTTGGGGGGTGTAGGGCTGAGACACGGCCGTATCTTGAGGATACCTGACTCCTGCCATAGTACTGTGATGCGATGCGATGCGATGATCACCACGGCTGGTGATAAGGAGAAGCGGTGAAGTGAAGTCTCTCGTCGTCCACGCGAGAAAACGATAGATCCCCTCCCAGCACGAGCTCGGCACGCGCGAGACACCCCCTGATTACCACGCGACGGCGAGACAAAAGCACAGAAACAGCGACAGACTCACTGACAGAATGACAGAATGCCAGACAAGACGGCATAGAAGCGAGCACCAAGACACCTCTGTCGCGACATCGTCCCTAAAACGGTAATGCACCTCGCAAGCTCGGCGCTTTCGGACCCCCAGGGCGGGCGGGCGGTGACTCGCCGGTGCGCCGCGTGGTGAGTGATGTCCTGTCTCACTCTCATGGGGGTAGGTAAGCGAGTAGCGAGCGAGAGGTACACCACCTACTGGCGGTACATACGAGCGGGACGGGAAGAACAGGAAGGGTGACAGCTACAGGGTGACGCATCGGCGAGTCAGCGGAGGTAAGATATTCTGTTTCGTCTTGGATGGGAGTCCGCTCTTCTGCAGAGGAATGTATGGCAAGGGAGATCGTGGAGGGGGGAGGGAGGGTTGTTATAGGCTTACTGTACTGTATTGTGCGGCGATTCCGTGGGCGTTGTGGGATGAGGGTTTCGCATCTATTTTGATTCGTTGCTGACTGTCGTATTTTCGCGATTTGGGGGTGATGCGCGGTGGGATGGATCGTGAGCAACATAACATATCCAGATTGATGCAACGTAGCCTTGTGCTGTGCTTGGTGACGAGGCTGCCATGTTGGGTTGGGAGGGCGTTATGCAGGTAGAGTACGCCCAGAAGGCTGCCTGGAGATCTGATGTTATCTGATCAACCCGATTGTATAGGGTGTACAATTATACAATTATACAATTATACAGTACACTATATTGAATTGTACAGTACTGTATAAATGTATACATAGAACCTTCGCAACCTTCTTCGCATCGTTGCTATAGTTATAGATCGCATTCGGACCCGAATGCGAGTCCCGCACCCGAGAGACACGCGCCCTCGCGACCCCAAGACATCCGCCTCGTGCGCGTCGGCGCCTTGATGGGGATAAGTTGGCGTGCGCGTGCGTGCGGCGGAGCGAGGGCGATCCGTGCAGGTGGCTTTGGGTTATACGTTTTTATGTTGCGTATGGGAGATGAGATGAGTGTGTACGTACGTACGCCGAGTCCGGTGAGGGAGATGGATAATTTGGTAGAGGAAGTAGAGTTTAGAAAGAAAGGTATCAAAGCGATAATGGCATGTACACTCCAAGCTGTCAGATGGGGGCTGTACTCTACCCTTCACTCGGTGTATCCCCTAACGGCCGTACCTAAAGCGAAAGAGAGCGACGTGAACTACCGCATCGGGCAATCAGCTCGTTAACCGGTGTACGAGTATACCGTATCAAGCAGCTCACCACCACACTGCCACAGGAGCTGCGTACCCCGTACGGCACCCTCCCCGCCAGCTGCCACGTGTAGTAGGCCCGCCGCGCAACCCCCAATCTCGCCTCGCTGCGCACGTTGCTTCGACGACAGACAGTAGGGCTGCGTGGGTGCGGTACGCGGGTCCCTGGCGAGGCTGAGTCGTGGTGCCTTGTCTTGGGTGTTGGGTTGGTGCCTTAGGAGTATACAGGCGTGCATACTGTATGGGGCAGCGGGGCGATGTTTGTGCGGCACTTCGAAACAAGGCGCCGGATTTGGAAGGGTGAGGTCGGTGGAAGCGAGGCTGAAGCGAGAAGGTGAGATGGCTCGGTGTGTTATGTTTGTCTTGGGGAGATTGAGGGCGGGCGGTTGGGGAGGGATTGGGAGTTTGGACGAGACATGATTGTCGCAGGTACACGTTCTGTGTTCAGATTCATTTTATCTGCCGTGCACAATGTGGGGTATGGGGGCTATATTTGAGTGAGACCGGGGGCAGTCACGCCTACAGTACTGTATGTGATTGAGAATAATTGAGGACAGTGTCGCATTGTCGCATGTCGCATGTCGCTTGCCCCGCTGGCTGCGTCAGTGACTGACTTTTGATGTTGCTTTTGGAAGAAGGAAGGAAATGGGATGGGATGGAATGCGGAGTGGATGTCGTGCCTGCCCGCAATTAGACATTGAGATGAGGTGAATGACTCCTACGCCGTGTTTCTTTGTGAGTCGTGCGTGCATGCAAGTAATCAAACAATTTGTGCAGTACTGTACGTTGATGATCCCGCGTGCGGAATGCGACGGGATGGTGATGATATGTACGGAGATAGAGTTCGGTATATGGTATGCGGATAGGCTACTCATAGTATTACTGTATACGGTATTTGCTTCGTCTCGGCGTTAGAAAACATAACGTTAAGAGCGAGAGGGTGAGATTACTAATGCCACACATCCAGACCTCTGACTGTTGAAGAAGCTACTAATCGCCATGAAAACCAACCGGATTAGGGTTGGTCGATGGTCCAATCGCGTGTGGGTCCGAGGGTGTGTCATCGGGGGACTGTGGGGGATTGTAAATCAGGCAGACAAGTTTTTGTACTATGGTACTGTCACTGTACGGAGTTTGTGCTGCGGTGTGTCTGGGCGGCCGGTGAGTGGAGTGAGGGAGCGAGGATGAGGATGCGTGTTCAGTCATACACGTACACCGCAATTAAGGTACCAAGGAATGGAAATAAGGTACCAAGAGATTTGAGTGTACAGCCCTGACACAGAACATTGAATGTGTGAATCGCAGGGCAGGGCGGCAGTGAGCAAATAATTGTATTCTCTGTATGAGATGTCTATACTGTATGAGATGTATTATTGAATTACGATGAATTACGATGAATTGTATGAACTGTACCTGCAACGACGAATGTGGCATGATTACATATACACGCGGCAGCATTACTCTAGTAGAGGGAGATAAGTTGTATGATCTAGGGGATAAGGGGATAACGGATAACGGAAGATGGATGGACATAGGGACTCGTGGACATAAGAAGAGATGCGAAGATTTGGATTCGTAAGCCGCAACGAAACGGACGCGAGTGACTAAGGTACAAGACACCAAGTATCTTGGTACGAAGACCTGGCGTTCGGGCTCGGAGATATTTTATGCAAGCCACATACAAATGGCACGCAAACTATGCCAAGCCACATACAAAATGACACAAGAACGGCGGAGCAACACGACGTGCGAAAAGGTACCTTATTAAACTAAGTACTTGGCGTATTTGTACCTTGGCCTACCTCAGCCTACCTTAACCCCATCCCTGCATTATTCATTACTGTACATCCTACAGTCATTGTACTGTACCATAGTACTCCACGCGCACTTCGCACACGCACATACCACCTTAAGCACCGAAATCCGAGACTGCGGACCTAAACACCATCCACATCTACCACCCAATATAGTACATTCATCCACAGTCATCCACAGCCATACGAACGGACTACGGCTTTTACGGAGCTTACGTCTTAAACTTTTTTTATGTACCCTAGTACCTTTAGTACCTCTAGTAAGATACTTACGAGCTGGGCAGTGTTGGATTAAAAAACAATGGATCTTATGGATCGCGGCACCGTTATGCTTGCGAAGCAGCCAACAACTATAATACCACCGGCATCACCTCAGCTGGACTTTCCTTTTTTCTTCTCTTCTCCAGATCAGATCAAACTATCATCAGCTTCACTCAGTATTAACTATTACCACTCACAACAATAATCAATCATACTCAACATACTCAACCATACTAGACTATCATCTCCAGTCATACTTCCCACCACCGATAACACTTCTGCCTATCACCTACATATCCATCCACATCACGCATTATCACCTCGTCACCGCCCGCCTCGGCACATCGCTTCCGCCAGCGTCTGCCTATTGACTCATCCACCATAATTATACATCCCCACCACAATTCAAACTACATATAACAAAACCTCAATCCCCAATCCCGTCAAAATGACAACCACAACACCAACCCGCCAACCCCTCCCCTCATTCGCCCCAGCACCACCAAAACGCAAGGCAATGTCTATCACACAAACATACTACCTCGCGCACTCCGCGCGCGGCAAGCTCTCCAACGAAGCCTCCCGCTCAGATCACCGCCTCCGCCGCCTAGTCGGCCACGCAAACCTCCTCGATTCGCTGATGCTCGAGCTCGCAGACGCCGAGGCAGAGCAGGAGAGCTGGTTCAACGCATCCGTCCGCGGTGCAAGGAAAACGGAGTCGGAGAGGCACATCCAATGGGCCGATTCAGTGGTCGAGGACCCTGAGGAGGACTGGCAAGCTGAGGACGCTGAGAGCGATTCCAGCAGCGACGAGGAGGAGGATGAGGACGTGGATATGGGCTTCGCGACCCTGCAAAGGGTGAAGTCCCACCAAGCGTTAGACGTTACCATCTCCTCCCCCACCGCCTCCCCATCATACGAAGACGACTCAGAAGAAGAAGAGGATATCTACGAGGATGATGGCGAGGAGGATTACGCCATGCTCAGCTTACAACGCACACACTCGCACCCCGCATCACCACCCGATCTCATCGACGCCGAAGACGACAGCAGCAGCGAGGATGAGGCGATGCCGCCCTCGCCGCCTGCGGATGTCCTCCACTCCTTCCCTGAAGAGGAGGCGAGGAAGTCAAAAGTCTCGCCTGCTGCGGGCAAGTTCTTTGATGAGGGCTTCTACCTGCCGCAACGGACGCTGGTGTCCGCTGTGAGCGTCTACTAGACCTCATACTTTCATCATCAAAGGGCTTGGGCGGTGTGATTTAAAAAGCGATTAGCGAGCGATATTTTGAGCATAGCATTGGATGGCGCATTTTTTTGGGTTTACAGGATGGGATATCATAGCATGGGAATTTGGGAATGGGAATGGGAATCTGGGCATAGGGAGGGAATTGGATATACAGATACTCAGGGTTGCTCCCCGGTCGAAAAAAGATCAGGTCGAGCCTTCCTTTTCCAAACATCATCAGATATAGATGAATAATCACAAACACCACTTTACTACATTACTCTACTTGACTTTACTTGACTTTGACTGTGACTTGACTTATCTGGATACTTGTGCGCGCAATACGCCGTGCTTGCTCTTGTGATCGATTACCTGCTCTTACCCCAAAGTATCCCCAACCCTTCAAACCCCTCACGCAACCCCCACCACCACACCGTACCCCTCCACCACATCATCCCACGCAACACGCGGTATCCCTCACCCGACATCCTCCTCTCCTCACCTTACATCATCTCACCACACCATACAATACAATACACAATACATACACAAAAGTATAACCCTCACCGGATCCCACGGCGCCCACCCCATCGCATCGGAAACAAACGGATCGCGCAAACCCCTCACCTCGTCACGCGTGTCTCAAAATCCAAGGCCAAGTTCCTACACGCTTAACCGGCACACACTCACATACATACAGTTGTACCGCAGGGCGCGGAATGGCGGCGGTCGATCGGTCGGGCGTTCGTCCGGCACCGAGCCTCCGTGGGGGTTGGCTACTCGAGTACAGTAACTGTGTACACTTTACGCGGTACACGGTTAACCTGATGGCGGTGGTGGACAAACGCGGCGCCCGAACGACCGAGCGGCCGAACGCCATGAAAACGCCAAGACAAGGGGTGTTGTATCCACCAAGGTGAATTTCTCAACTTGACGATTTTTTTTCCTTGGCTAGGATGGGATAGAGTCATCACCAGTCACGAACAATTTTTTCTCGGGCGTTTTGGCGTCTGGAAGAGGGGCTTGGCGAGATGACTACGCAGGACAAGGGGTGATGGGAGAGGGAAGTGGAGTTTTTTCACACATGGTGGTGGATTACATTATTGAATTTTCTCTAATGGATCTCATCTGAGATGAGGGAGGCGAAGTCATGTGTTGGTTGGTGGTGGAGTTCACGGTAATCTGCGCCGGCTCATTCAATTCACGATTCCCACTTTCCCACTTTCCCATCCACCGCGGCGCCGTGCCATATGGTTTATACGCGTATAAAGTGTCAACCAGCATACATAACTCTAACTCCGACGGAGATTGATGGGCTCGGTGTGCTCGGGTACACCCCTCGCCGCGGCCTGAAGGTGTGTGCTGGTGCACGTGAACTTCCGCTCGGCAGGGGGTGGATGTTGTGAGCGGGCCGTCGGAGGGGGGACGTCATTTTTGTGAAATGCCAATGCTGGGTTATGAAGACTGTGGATGAGGACAGCGTGGGAAGTTTCTCGGCGCCTAGAGATGTACCTGTTCCCACTCTCTGATGCCGGACTGTGGAAATTGAGTTATAGGTACGGAATTGTATGGTGAAGTACAGAACCCAATCGCAGAATCCATCTATTTCCATCCCCATCCCGTCCTCATCTCATCTGCCAATCTACCAATCTCCACAATCCCGATCGCAAAACACGGAAAACCTCGTATATGAGGGTGACAGGTCCGTTCCTGAGCTGAGCTGCTGGAAGCGAAGTTATTTCTGTACACGAACGATCGACGGCTTCGTGTTTGTTTGTTGGGTGGGTTTTGGGGGGGGGGCTTCGTATTCGGCCGGTGTGGGGAGATTTGGACCTGCAGGGCTGAGAGGGGCAGGGGTAAGGGGAAGGGGGATCTGATTAGATTAGATTAAGGGGTACGATTAGATATGATTAGATGAATATCTTCTTGATATGGATATGATTAGATTGAGGTGAGCAACCTTGATGTGAATAAGGGAGATGCGCAGCTGTCTATCGCTGTTCAAAGTCAAGACGGTGCCGTTCAGTTTCAATATTTATTTGATTTCTGTATTTGCAGCCGATGAGGACAGTCTCCGTCCTCACCCCACTTAGTAACAAGTCCAATAAAAACTCCACGGCCGCTATCTGCACAAATCCTAACTCCAAATCCCTCCCTTCTCTCATACGCTCAGCTTTATAAACGTCCAGCTTTATAAACACCCTTCAACTCCTCTTAGTCCCCAGTTCCAAATCCCCACCATAATCATCCCACCCCTCCCCCTCTCCCTCTCCCAACCTCCTTCCACCCCAAATACCCAGAGCTGTCGCTCCCCCTCCAACAAGAAACCACCCCTCAAACCACCTCTCCACAAACCCCGCATCCACCCCCTTCCCCAGCGCCTGCCCAATCCCACTGGCCATCTCAGCAGGCAAATTACTCCTCAACAACAACGCCGCGCTAATAACATACATTGCACTAATCTGCGCCACCGCTAAGGGCAAATTCGCCTGCGCCTGCCTCACCAACCCGGGAGCGAAGCGCGAGAATACGTGCAGAGTCTGGAGTACAGAGTTAAACGACAGTAACAGCATGATGCCCGCTAACAGGAACGAAATCTGCCGCGCCCACGCAGCCTGGTCGAGAGAGGCGTCAACGTGCTTCACTAGCAGGCTGAGGACGCGGTTAATCGGATCGCTGGTCGAGAATGTGCTGTGCGGGTGGCTTGAGCGCTGAAGCGTCGTGACGGTCGTCGCGATGATGCGGTAGACGCAGTATATCGAGAATGCAACATCAGGGATGATGAGACAGCGTCCCAGCGGGGATTTCGCGCGCGCCTGCGCGGCGTGCCGGGCTTGGAGGAGGGTGTGTGAGGTGGACAGGCTAACAGCCATTGTCTCAAGGCCCGAGATCTCTAGTTGTAGCGCCTTCACCTCTGTAGCGTCTGGGTTTCCGCGGATGGAGCCGACGATGCGGCCCATGAATCCCTCGGCGGGGGTATCGGCGAGCTTGTGTGTTAGAGCGCGGAGGCGGGATTTCTTGGCTGCGAGGAGGTCGTTTGTTGCGTCGAGCCCCGTCGCTTTGCGCGCTAGGTCCGAGTCGGTTACAGGGCGCGAGCGCTGGAAGAAGGCTTGCCATGGGGAGGAGACGGAGGCGAAGCCTGAGAGGAGCGCCATTAGAGAGACGCCTACGACGCCGACGCGGGAGAGGGCGGCGTCGGATATGGATGGTGAGGGGGCGGGGGCGAGCATGTTGTCGAAGGAGGAGGCGGTGGTGGAGAAGTCGCCGGCGAACCAGAAGATGGCGAGCCAGGCGGCGAAGATGAGGCCCTGCAAGATACAGGGGAGCTTGTTGAGCTGGCCGGAGCGGCGGTTTGTAAAGTCCCATCCGGCGCCGCGGATTACGGATTGGATCTCGAGGAAGGGGATCCAGAGCACCAGCAGGACCAGCAGCGCGGGGACCGTGACGCGCAGCGTCAGGGCTCGGGCGTCGGGGTCGAGGGCACTGGATATTTCGCAGAGGATCAGCTCGGCTAGGACGGTGGCTAGAGCGATTGTAGCGCCGAAGCTTGCAGCAGCGAGTCGTCGGCGCAGAGGCCAGGTATTGTGTTTCGCTTCTGCCTCCTTGAGAGCGGGCGGAGCGTCGGAGGGGAGGTAGTAGTCGTCATCGACGCGGGAAGCTGCGCCAGCGAGTAGCGGAAAGAGATGCCTGGCGACGAGGAAGCTGACGATAGCGAAAGTCAAGATGAATGGCAGCGCAGCGCCGAGAGTGCCGAGTGAGTGGAAGGACAGCAGGGCGCGCGGCCTTATCGGCATGCTGCACGACTCATCGCACGTGTCGTCCATGGGCGGGAGCATTGGACTGGGTCCTCGGTGCTGGGAGGACGAGGCAATGGCGCATTTCAAGTCATTGGGTTGAGGAGGGCGGTGCTTTGCACGGGGATTTTGTGGTGTTGCAGTTGAGGGCTGAGAGTTGTCCAATCCGGTTTTCCTCGTATCCGAGCTCGCAAGGCTGCATGCGGACGGGAGATCGACATGAATCACGTGATGAGATGGCTCCACCAGTGCACGAGAGGGTCGATTGAGGGTCTGGATTTCTGAACTCGGCCGCTGAAGAGGTCGGACAGTCTACAGTTTGTTGCTAAAACGAGAATTCTTCGTGGCTCATAACTATTACATCCTTTCAACTAGCCCCCTACTGAAACCCAAGCCAAAAGGAAATCCTATTGTTCGCAAAGGTATCAATTATCAGTTGCCATGGACACCTCCTCAGACTTTAACGGTATAAGTAAATGTGTATTCATTAATTAAAAGTAACATGCATCTATCCTTGATCATTGCCTGAGTTGCTGATACTACTATCAAGCGACTCAAGAGATTGCTTCCGTCCCGCAGCCAAAGCTGCTGCCTCACCCTGCTCCATCGAAAGAAGCTTCTGCTGCTTCTCCAACGCCTCAGGAACATCACCAATCAAGGCGCCCCCAGGCGTTACCTCAAACTCGTCATCGTCATCTCCTGATTCATCTTCACTAGCTCCACGGCTGTCTACAACGCTCGACTTCAAAGTCCCTCCTCCGCCCGGAGTGGATGGCCTGCTGTCAAACAAGCTTTCCTGCGAGGTCGTCGTGCTATGGGGTTGCGTTTGCACCTGCACTTGCTTCTGCTGCGCATGCGCATGTAACCTCTTGTTAACATCCAGCAGCCGGATTGTAGGATCGAATCTAGCGGGAAGGCCAAGCGCAGCCGCGACCTCGTGTGCCTCGTCATCGGGTGTTCTGGTTGGAAGGATTTCCACCGGTATTTCAGACTTGCTGGGAAGTAGATTCGCCTCGTGCATTCCTAAACTACTCTCCTCCAGCATGTGGGCGTAATTGTGTCGCGTGGGGTCGTTCTCTCGCTTCTTCTTCTTCTTGTCGCGTTTATCGTTGGGTCGTACGACCACCACAGGTACGGGAGAGTATTGTAGGCACCATTTGGAGAAGGAGTTCCGGTTGTTGATCAGGCCTTGGACGCCTCCTAGACTGCGTCCTCTCGTTCCAACGATAAGCATAGCGGGTTCATAGAGTTGGATCTGTATATATGGGCTGATCAGTAAATATTCGGGCCAATGCGACAGTGACAATACTGACCATTTTCTGGAATGTCTGCTGCAGTTTCCCAACAGCAAATTCGAGCACAATGCTTATAGACCTCTGTTCCGCATTCTTGTCTTGTATTTCTTTCATGAGCCTCTTGGCTTCCTTCTGGTAACTCTTCTGTGTAACGCTCTTGTCGTTACTGATCTTCGAGTCTTTCTCGACAACATGCAGACAGATAATCTCATCGCCATCGTCGACCATTTCATCTAGCATCCATTGCAGCGCATAGTTAGAGTAGGCATTCTCATCGACACCTACCATAAAAGTACGCGATCGCCTGTTGTGCTGATAACCTCGATGTTTCTCGTTCAACGTCAGCGATATAGTATTGCTCTCCGTCGGCTCCCCGCCAGCGAAGTTGTCGAAGGAAACGTGAGGCTCAAACTTGCTGCGCGGTTCTGTTAGATTCGACATAAGAAGGTAGAGTAAGTTATATTGGGGGAGAATGGTCAAGATGCGAACGTGAGCGATATCCGCGGCACTATGAGCTAACAATCAAGGTGGGTTGAGATAAGGTGCGAAGGTGGGGTTGACGCCGGGCCGCCAGTCGCCACTAAGCGAAGCTCCTCATAGCTATCAGCCTCCGCCAAAACGCAGGTATCGATAGACGCTCCTGCCGAGAAGAAGCTCAGTGTAATATCCAGCTACATGCTGCCGTGTAAAGGACAACTTGTAGATAGAATATTAAAGAAAGTAACCGGTACTAACCTTGGTGCTGGGGGTGATAATGTGCGGCGCCTTCCCCGCTGGCGCGGCTTTGAGTCTGTCCAGGAGACACCAGGCAGTTCAGTTGGTGGTAAGAAGGAGATGCTGGAGACAGATCCGTGTCTCTCATTCTGCGTAGTCGCCATGTGCTCTGTGATCGTATCCAGCCTTGGGCTACTTGGCAAGCTGAAACGGCCCATGGCCGAGGTATCTCTTTGCCCCTTGGAGGAAGCGGGGGAAGAGGGGGTTTCTGGAGACCCCGAGCCTGGGGTCTTTGGACCTGATGTGGTCGACATGTTTTGCTTGGTGATGGGCGGCCGTTGTTGTTACTGTCTGGTGTACTCTATGCCCAGCAAGAGGGGGTCTTGGAAGCTGAAATCCGAAGTGGCCACCTACCAAAAGAAAGGTGCCAAGTGGATGCCCCTCACGCCGTCTCCTTTGGATAGCTCTCTGGCGCAGCAGTGTCGTCGGCTATGACGACCACGACCACGGTGAGTTGACCCTGTATTTTGTGGTTCTAAGGAGTGAACGAAGTAAACAAAAAAAATGGGTAGCACGTGCCACCGAAGCGCGAATCTTCGGGTGCTTCAATTAATCCTCCGGAATGTACAACATTATACCGCAGGAGCAGGAGGCTCAAGGGAGCAATAACAGTGAATTTGGAGGTTCGGATATTATATGTTTTGCTGACAGCACTTGCGAAACAGGTCACCGCTCCGCCCAGACAATGCTTGCTACAAGCGAAGGTTGCGCGGCATCTTCCCCCTGCGGCTTGGCTTCAGCTTTACTCTTTGCAGTATTCCAACATTCCAACACCCCAACACCGGCCAACAGCCCACTGCATAAGCTAAGACTGTAGACGCATATCACCAATCACTCTCTCCAATCTGCAATCTCCAATCTCTATAACTCTTTGTTTCTTGCTTACTGCATAATAAACTAACTAACAGGGAATCACGGTTGTTGACATTTATTTCAAAGTCGACCGTCAGCACCCAGTTTTATACCATTTACGCCCCAGCCATGCAAATCCATATCGGCGTTCATCAGAGTAAACCATCTCACTGCGTTTTCTAATATGTGCGAGCCAAGTTTCGCAAGTACCAGTCCACCAACTTGCGACCAACCTTTGCCTCAGAGATGTGGATAAGATCCTGTGTCGTATGTTAGCAAACTGACTATTGAGCATAAAACATCTGGACGAACTTACCCCTTGCATAGCGTAATCAAGGTCATTAGCGTTGACAACCTCTCCGTCCAAAAGCCCGTTCTCGCTCCATCTAGTCTGTCTGCTCCTTTGCTTGTTGACCAAGAGGAAGCTGCGGAGCTCCTCAGGCTCAACCTCGAGGAAGCCAGCCAGCTTCTTCAAGTCCATTGTGGTGTAGAGTCTCAGGTAAGACTTCACAGTTGGGCTCCACATGTTGGTCTTGACCTCGTCCATGAAGATCTTGAGGTGGTGCTCAATGGGGTCCACGTTGAGCTCTGGGGTATCGAAGTCGGGAGGTGTTGGGGAGATGAACTTGGGGCACGCGGAGCGGAAAAGCTCCTCGTAAACTGGGAGGGACTCCTCGCCACCACGCTGGAGCTTGAGGAGCTGGTCACCGTACTTCTCGCGGAGAGCGGTGTGGATGGTGTCATCCAGTCTGGTTGGGTGGAGAGCAACACAGATGGCGATGAGCGCGTACATCTGGTCGTTCTTCTTCGAGATGGAATCGTATTGGGTTCCCTTCTGGAAGTTCTTGGTCCTCGAGACGTAGATGAGGATGTGGCTGAACATGCGGATGGCATCGGCGTATCTGCGCATCATCATGTAGGAGAAACCAACATAGTAGTAGGTTGTGAAGTGCGCAGCCATGACGCGCGCGAACATGGCCTTCTTGTTGAGCTCGATGTCATCGAGGGTCTTGAGCGCAAGGCTGAAGTCGCCCAACAAGCAGTGGACGCGCAGGAGACCGATGATCGAGAAGTATCCCAACATGCGGTAGATGGACTTGGATCCGTAGTCACCGGCCACTGCCATCGGCTCTTCGTTGCGCTTCATGGCGGCTAATTGCTCGTTGATCTGGGATCGCTGGATAAGGGAGTACAGCACATTGAGCACGCTGTAGCAGCCCCAGGTGTTGGGGTTGTCGCGAAGGAGTTGAACTTCCTCATCGTTGTTGGCCTGTCGTGCAATCTTGTTCCTGTAGGAGCAGAAGCTGTTGAACTGGTAAATAAATTCGTCGATGACATCCCATGCCCAGTAGTACTATAGCCGGTAACATTAGTTTTGGTCTTGGTGCTTTGAATCGGGATAATCTTACGGAAGGTGGCTCCAAGTCCACTGGCCCGTCCGAGTTCAGGATGAAGTGGAACAAGCTGCAGTAGCTGTCGTAGCTCTGGAACTTGACCTCAAGCGAGGCAGAGAAGTCCAAGGGTTGCGCAGCTGCGGCGAGTCGCGACTGGATGTCGTCGGTCTGCTGGGCCATGCTCAACCCCCCATCGAACTCGTCATCCTGGTAGCTGACCTGCTCACGGTAGTCGGCGGCCAGGACCTCCTCCGCGACATCAGACGCATCATCCAAGTCCCTTGGCGGGATGCCGGTGTTCTGGAATCCGCTCATTTTGAGATGCTTGAGGTAGACGTCGCTGTCGTTGGCTTTGACGTTGTCAGAGGGAGAATTTGCGGGCGCGTTGTCGGCTAGCCCTAAAATTTCGCGTAAGGCAATTGGTGATGCCAAATGATATTTCTGTGGTGGGCGTAATTACAGTCTTTTGGAACCATCTACAAATTTAAACATGCTATTACTACAGGCAAGAGCTCATATATTTAACTATCAGTATATCTCACGAATTTTGTTGGTCCCTGTACGCCCAGCTGCTCTTTCATAGTGCCCTTTGGCTAAAGATGGCATTTCAAGCCCCGCTCCGGTACTATCTTGTGCGCAGTCACGTGTAAGATTAGATAATCATCACGTGACATATTATACTGAAAGGAAGGAACGACCCACATCCCGCAGTTGCAACAGATGTGATTAATTTAGCGCCAACCCTAATTCACACGCTAAGCTCCATCAAGCACGCCTTATCCCTCTGGCTATTGCGTCGTTTGTCCAACAACCCATTTGTCTTGCAGGAAAACAGATACCAGATATACCTGAGTGCACGACCCAGATAGTCGTCCTCAAATTTATCTGGAAAGGCAAAATGGCTACTTTGTCTAGTTCTGTGACTCTGGACAGGGCTTATTTTGAGACCTTGCTGCGAAAGTAAGTTACACCCGCTTCTACGGGGTCCGTTGCGTTGCGGGCATATGTACATCCAAGCTAATATGAGTATTTGTGGCAGAGCACAGTTTGTATGTTTATGAGGCTCAATTTGAAGCTATTCTAATGCAATTTACGATGTAGCATTCTTCTGGGATAGACCACAGTACGCCTACGGACCTGTCCATGGTGACAATCCCCAAATCTGACTACGATGGGTTGGTGAGTTAAATGTCACCTTTTATGCAACACATGATATTTACAGTATATAGCTTGTTTCTTCTCGGGAATATGGTACGGCAGCCTCTCTGGGCCTCAACGCCGGATTATGAGCTTCCATATGTATAATGCAGTCCAAGGCTTACTGTCCATTAGCCAACTTACGCCGGAACCTGTACAAAGGAGGAGTCTCAAACAGTGTTCTTGATGCAAGCTTTCAATTCCAGATTCCACATACCAGAAGCTTACTTTGAGACTCTCTAGATCCTTATCAGCGACACTCCAACCCAAGATGACACCAACATGAGGCTAGCCAGCACATCAGGTGCCGATCCCCCAGTGACCCAGGCCCAAGAATCTCCCAGAAGATATGGAATTGGGCCCGGCTATAATAACGAAAATGGCAATAAGTATGCAAACTATGGCAACTCCACGGTTGGCTATTCGCCTAAAGCCGCAGAATACAACGGCCAATTCGATGACATCTATTCACCAAATGAAGGGCAGGATGGCTACTTCAACAATGGTAGCAATGGCAGCAACCGTATTGAAATTGGCCGTGATAGCCAGTTCCTGAGGAATGCCAAGCGTACAATACTATTAAGTAACCTCCCGGAAGCAACCACGCACGCAGATGTGACAGATGCCGTCAAAGGTGGAATGCTGCTTGATATATTCCTTCGCACCCAAGATCGAGCTGCATCTATCTCCTTTCTGAACGAGAATTCTGCAAATGATTTTTTCCGTCATGCTAAGCGCAACGATCTGTATATTCGCGGGAAGAGGGTGAGTATTTTCAGGGTCCCCCTGCTTTATCAATACAATCTCTAAGCTCGCTTTAGGTCATGATTTCGTGGTCAGACCGACACTTCACTCTCGCAAATCATGTCGCCCACAAGATTAGCATGGGCGCGACAAGAAATATCCTCATTCGGTCTGCAAGCCCAAGGCACACAGATGAGTCCATTCGGGAAGATTTGGATCACATCCACAATCTATTCGTCGTCAGTATCAAATTCATCGACGGGGATGCTCATGTGTCAACCAATTCCGTCCACAACGCCATGTTCGCGCGAACATGCATGATGTAAGAGGACTCTACAATTACATTTTGTGATTCTAACATGGCATAGGTCTCGAAGCAAATATAAGGGCTGCAAAATCGAATGGGATCTCGATGAGTGCGCCGTTCCCATCCCAGTCCTCAGGCCACGCCCAGCTCAAAAGGAGAATAACCCACCAAAAAAGGCTCCGATCAACCGATTTGCTCTACTGAACATGGATGGCGCTACCGATAGCTCGACTGACGACGATTCTATGCTGGGCATGGATAACTTTCAGTCGGACCTCATTTCTGGTTTGAACGGGGTTGCTGTGTGAACGCCATTGCGATTCTTTGGGGCTAACCACGGGCAATCTTCCCCGGGTCATGTTGTCTTATGTTGTCTTATGTTGTCTCCTTTATTTCTTTGGCCCATTATCTCTGGTATTATGCTTGGCGTCACACATCAAGGATGTTGGTACTTTCTTTTTATGGTCGTCAGGGATTGGCACTTCTCATGTTTACTGCCACAGATACCCAACAACTTGCTTTTGCCTTTACTTTTATCAACATTCTCAGTATCTGTGGATTATTCGCTTTAGCTATTGGAGTTGGTAGCATTTGTGAGAAGCAGCGCTAGGAGAGTCGTATTGAGAAAATAAATGATTTACATGCCCGTTCATAATTAACTGCACTGTGAGGCGGGAATATGCAAGCTGTGCCCTCGAGTACTGCGATTGAAACATTGAACACCTAGATGAAGGTCTTTACATATCGCAAAAGCACTGTAGCAAAAGTAACTATTTCCCACGCATCGGTATATCGCTCGTCACAGCATAGAACTCCGTCGCCTCCTCCTCGCTCACATCGCTAACCTCTGTTTTCCGCTTATCCACCAGCCCAAGCTTCGCCTTTTTGATCTCCCACCACAGCTCTCTTCGATCGCCTCCCAGCTTCTCTTTCAGCAAATCCTCCTTCAGCCGCCGTATGAACGAGTTATACACCTCTGGCATCTCCAGGCTCGCCAACTCGTCCCTCATAACACCCAAATTCGCAACAGCTTGCCCATATCCGCTGTCGCCGAGGCTATGCTCGATTAGAGAGCGAATAATTCCTTCCATCTGCTTGCTGGCTGACTCGATCGTCGTGATATCCTCCGCCGTGCCGAGGCGTTGTTTATACTCCGGAATAGCATTCTCTGAAGTTATCTCAGTCCTCTCCTCGCGGCTGAGGAGCGCATCGACGTTGAGGCCCGAAAGAGGCTTGATGGCCTCCTTTGCGCGGCGGCCCTTGGCTTTCGGTGGCACCTTCTTGACATCTGCGGCTTTGATAAGGGCTTCGAGTTCAGTCGCGCTAGCTTTGACAAGATCGGCAGGGGGCTTCGAGTATTTCATGAGGACTTCAGGAGGAGGTTGCACGGACTCATCGGGCTGCACGGCGCGGCGGCGGATGGCTTGGTTGATGCGGTGAAGGACCGGGGAGTATGTGTCTTCAATGGCCATGTATTCCACTGGGTCACCCTCGTCATCTTTGCCAAATGTGGAGATGTCCATGGCGTCAACATAGGCCGACATGGCACTGGTGAGCTCATCTGTGGGAAGGTTGCGGTGTTTGGTCATGGTCTGGCCAGACAGTGTGATGACGCGGTCAAGTGGCGGGAAGCGGTACAGACGTACATCTTCAGCGAATGGAAGGGGTACATCAATCAGACACTCAAGATCTGGCTCGATGGAAGGCGACAAGAGGACAAGCTGCGGGTCTTTGCCGTCTTTCAAGACAATGCGAGCCACAACATACGACTCAAGTTCTGCCAGTGCATGGACCAGGGACGACAGCGCAAGCCGAGCCTTGTCATTTGACCTCGCGGCAACAGTAACGCAGCTTTCGCCCATGTTGAAATATTGCTCATACTAGGAGGATATGTCAGTGAATTCGGCACACATATATGATAGTCGCTTGGCAGAATGCTACTGACCCTTTCGGCTGGTATGAATCCTACAATCGAGAAGCTTGCTACAGTCTCCAGCTTCGTTACATTCTGGTCTGACTCGGCGATAGCAACTGCTGTCCGGCCATACTCGTACCCTTGAGCAAGATCATCTCTGTCGACATCCCTCTTCCCACCAGGCGCAGATTCATCCACTATTTTGTATGTTCTTGCATTCTTCACGGAGGTAAGTGCATCAGGTATGTCTTCCATCTTCACATCACTCTCATTGTCTCCACCCACCTCTGCCACAACATAGCTGCTGGCAGAAGGCGCTTTGGCGACCTTTGTGCGGAAGTAACGCTCGATATCAATACACATAGCAGTATCATACTTCTCAGGGTCACCCAATGTGAGCTGGCCCTTGAAAGTTGCATACGGCCTGTAGTCCTTGACGCGCGGTATTGACAAGTCTTGGACCGCTTCTGCTGCAGTGCCAAATATTGACTTTTCACATTTGTCCGCAAGGCCCCTCAAAACCTTCTCGTTGCCAGCCTAAAATGTGTTAGCAAGAAATTGTGCAAAATTGGTCAGGTCAAGCAACCTTTACTGAATCCTTGTCTTCTTCTTTGAAGCCGAACTCTAGATCATCGAAGTCAACTCCCCTAATATCATATCAGTGGGCGCATATGAGATGTTAGGGCCATTAAAGCTCACAAGACTACCAATTCTATGCCATCTTCATTCAGTTTTGCGGATGTCTCGTCCAGGTCATCAGAGTCCATCATGCCAGTACCATTAGTAACCAACACAATCTTCCTGGCATACTTCAACTTCTTCGTAAACCTCTCCATCATATCAATCGCAATTATGACAGCCGAAACCGCATCTCCCGCATCCGTCCCGCTAGGTTTGATACTCTTCTGCAGCCTTTTCAGGTCTGGCACCTTTATCGGTCCAAGAGGTTGCATAATGGAGATGTTGTTGTACCCTTCCTCTCCCTCCAGGGCATTGTTCGTGTCATCGGTCCTAAATCCAACAATTCCAACTGTGAGGGTTGTCCGCCCAGTGATCATAATCGTAGCAAGAGCATCCCAAACATATCTCATAGCAAAATCCAGGTCGCTTTCGTTTCGGCCATTGCTCTTCCTGCCCATGGAAGCACCCTGGTCCACGATGAAGATGGTTGCCTCCTTGCCCGACATCTTGCCGGTTGAGGCAGATTTGTGCGACTGTGTTTTGCTATCACATAAAACTTTCAAAATTTGTTAAGGAGCAGAATTACTGGAGGTGGAATAGGAACTGTTGATGATTAAAGGATTTCGATAGGGTGGCTGGACCACTCTAGGCAAACGCGTTGTCTCACGCGTCCAATTATCCAGTTGTCACGGACTCACGTGCAGATAAGGCAGTTGCCTCGGATAACGGCTGATGACGCGCTCCCGCATTATTGACGATCTCCTCGGGCATCGGCTCAACTCCTTATTTACTGTCCTCTCCCCGCAACGAAGCATCAATAAACACAGAGCTTCTTCAATAAAACTCCAAAATGGCCGACGTATCAATCTTTAACACTTTAGCTCCGTATCATATCTTAGCGTAAGTCATTGGTCTGGCCGATGCTTAGTTCCCTACTGACGTGCTCAGATATGGCACCCATCTCGGCGCGCAGACCTGGCAGGTAAGTAATTTGAAGCTGATCTCCTAAAACGTTTTATTGTTACAGTATCAACTATTAAGAACTTGCAACGTTTTTTTCTTATCGACCTCGTATAAGCTCTATCCCCAACTAACAACCCCCCAGACCTTCGTCAGCGGCATAACCGCCTACCGAACCCTCGAGCGCTCCCAATTCTCCGCTCTCCAACAGCGCGTATTTCCCCGCTACTTCACTCTGCAAACCGCATTCCCCCTTATCATCGCCCTAACCTACCCTGGCGTCGGCCTCGGCGCCTCCTCCTACCACGGCGCCCTCGCGCCCGCCAATCGGTGGAGCGTGCTCTACCCCCTCACCACAGCCTTCGTCTGCGGCTTCCTCAACCTCGTATTCGTCGGCCCAAAGACGTCGGAGCTGATCCACCTCCGCAAGGCGCAGGAGACGCGCGATGGAAAGAAGAGCATCGATCCGCCGCCGCATAGCAAGGATATGCTCGGGCTCAACAAGCGCTTTGCGCGTGTGCATGGCGCGAGCGCGCTGCTGAACTTGGTCAGCTTGGGAGCGAGTATTTGGTATGGTGTTGGGCTTTCTGCGCGTTTGTAAGTATGTGTTTCGCGTGGGAATTGGGAATGGGGGATGTTTGGGGTCCCGAAGACGTGTACAGCTAGGATCGGCTCTGAGTGGGCTTGAGAAAGGATAGGGGTTGCAGATTAAGTCGACACCGTAGATATACGTATCCAATCGCCGCTTTAGAAGTCTTCATGCAGTAGAGTCTCTGTGCTCCTCTACGTATTCGAAAGACCCCAACTACGTGCTCCTGCACCAGAGTATTTCCGGTTGGTATGTTTGGCAAAGTTCATAAATGGTTATTACAGCGAACTAAATTTGGTCAAGTGTAATCAGCTTTTCACTCTATGAAGTCCAGCCCGCACTTGAGTGCCGACCACAGCGCCCCACCCGACGGCAGTGCGCACCCGTTCTCATCGAAATAGGGTGGACAGCCTATTTGCCCATACTCTTCGCTCCATCTCATAGCCTCCGCGAGCATCCGCATCGTATTACTCTGTCGGGCTCTTCGCGCGGTGGAGTAATGTGGGATGTCGCTCCTTCTTGGAGATGGCTAACTCATCGCCAATGGGGGTTTGCGTATCTGCCCCCCGCTTCAGGCTCGGTTTATCCTCAAAGTCTTTGGTGGGCTCGTGTTCAGGCTCGTCTGTGAACCCATCTGGGGATCTGCCATCGAAGTTCGGGCTGATCTCAGGCATCCTCTGGAACGACTCGCTAAGAGGTTCCGTAGCACCTACATATGCAAAATTGCCCTCATGCTGCTGCTGCGCCATCATCAGGCGTTTCTTATTCTGCTGCTCTAGCATACGCAGCTGCTCCTGGTAGCTTTGATAAGCGTCCTTAATTAACTGGTAGCTGTTAACGAGGTAGCTGTTATGAGAGGGTATATGTAAGACCTTACCTTGTCGTCAGGATAGCCTGTGGGGAACACCCCAAGGGCCTCCCGCCAACCTTGCGGAGGATCGACCCCACCGAAGGATGCAGGCAAGTAGTAGGGCGTTAATCT
The DNA here is from genome assembly GCA_000750815.1 of Pseudogymnoascus sp. VKM F-4516 (FW-969). Lineage (NCBI taxonomy): Eukaryota > Fungi > Ascomycota > Leotiomycetes > Thelebolales > Thelebolaceae > Pseudogymnoascus > Pseudogymnoascus sp. VKM F-4516 (FW-969). Next base: position 79,634 of record JPJZ01001045.1, on the reverse strand, counting down.
CAGTAGGTCTGCTGGTTCGAGGTTAAAGAAGGGGTGGCGATCGGTTGGAAAGCTCGTCTCTGTCTCAGGTGGAGAGCGACCCGACAAGACTTTGAGGGCCAATGTAGAGGTTGAGATTTTATGCTGCATCGCCTGTTTGAGATCATACTTCTCCATAGATAAAAAATGCGCCTCATCTGCTGGGACAGAAGCCTTCTCAAAATCGTTCCTCTTTTCGAACTGCGAGCGCCGCCTGGGATAGTTGATCGGTGCCTGCATCTCGCACTCCACAAGGTCCTTAAGCGAGCGACGAAGCTCGGAGATAGTGTGGCGGAGAGTCTCTCTCTCCCGGTCTACGGGCTCATCACCTGCAGGCCGGGGACTGTCCACCTCCTCCGATGTTGTAGACTGCGATCTTGTAGACTCCGGGGTCCAGTCACGCACCGAATCAGGGAGGGGGGGAGCCGTTCCTGACATATCTACCGAATTGGGACAGCGACTTGCAATTCCAGAGCTTTTCCGTGGGTTCGTATATTACTACAGGCTGCAAAATTACCTCCTACGTTGTTGTGGACAGACCAGTCGTCTATCTGCATAGCATCACTCACCAGGGTCACCCCTGTGCTCGTCGGGACGCGGCTCAATATGTTGGGAAATAGGACGTGCGCTATGAGATACGGTGGCATTTGGCCCTAGAAATGTGTTTTCCTAGGCGCTTCGCCGATCTTCCCGATTGGAGCTCTAGCCAGCTGGTGGCGTAGCTGAATATGCAGCTACCAGTTCCCATACCCTGACGACATAGGCGCTGGAACCCAAAATATGATAGCACCGGTGGCGTAGCTGAATATGCAGCCACCAGTTCTATCATATTTTACATAGTAGGTCTTAAACCCCTATTTAGTTAAGGCTTGGGGTCTATCCTAAGGCCCTACAAATACTGTACGTGGACAATTCAATTGATCTATATGTTCTATATACTGTAGTTTACTGTGAAGCTTTCCGTTTTGTTGCCGGTGTGAGCATACCCTGCCATTTTGGGTGTGACCTTGGTTACCGTAACACTCTGAACATAGACTCATCTGGACTCATCTGTGGACCCCTAAGTCTCGGGATCTGCCCTCGAAGTTCGAGCCTGTCTCAAGCACTAGAGCAGCTCGCCAAGAGATACATATGCATACTAGGAGTTGCCGTCCCGCTCCCGCTGCGCCATTTTAGGGCTTGTATGTCTATACATATGAAATTCTTAATTAAAGAGCCAATAAAAATGTACATACAAGACGTTTTTTAAGCCACTTTACATATAATTTACTATGTAATACTACTTACTGTACATAAAATCCGTGAACGCACACCGCTTCCGTATCATCTCGCGAACGCAGTCCGCTTCAACTCATGATTAGGACAGGTGGTCAATGAGCCCACCAAAGCCGACACTCATCATCCTCTCTAAACTGAGAAGACCGGCCATATCTTCACGCCCTCAACTGACGACCCAGACCATCAGAATGTCTACGAATAGCACCCTTCGACAGCAGATCCACTACAAGGAATATGATAATGTCAAGCAGAAAGTAAAGCTTAACAAGAAAAACGTCAATCAAGCTCCTGAACCATATCCGCGAAGCCCTCCACTCATTGTAAAACAATAATGCAGCCTAATCTCAAAGCTATAATCTCATAGCTATAATCCTGGACTGCTGCATACTCTTTCCAGAAAGTGTCCAGTGAATGGACTAGAATAAACCATATAGATTCAACGCTGTACTTTTCAATGCTTCTGTTTCAGAATCTCAAGCTGAAAACTATAGGTTCAAATATACGTGGTTCATTCTAGGCCATTCACTTGACACCATTTACAAAAAAATGCAACAATCTAATATTCCGAAATGTACTGTACCACAAAACTCTTTAAATTGCTCAAAACGAACAGTATCAAAGCTACGTGGTTCATTCTAGGCCATTCACTTGACACCTTTCGTGAAAAATATGCAAGGAACAGTTTGAGGAGACTCGTCGTACTGTGTGTTCCAGCCAAAGTCCAAAAGATACCAGGGGTGGAATCTCCGCCTCCGTGCGACCTAAGCCAGCTGGGAACTGCATCAATGTCGACATCTGGAAAAGATGGTCAGAGTCCATCGATATCTCATAGTAACTGACTCGTGCTCTTTTCTTGCCGATCTCTTTTTTTCGTACCAGCTGAATCGATTCCTGGCAAAAGCAACCGAGGAAATGATACTCGGGATGTTGTGTCACCCGTCAGGGTGCTTCAGTGCTTGCGCAATCGATCGCATCCACAAAAATTCTTAGAAGGCACTATATAAGAGATGACAGCACAGGTCTATTATTCGCTGTGTTGGATTTACATATCTTCTTTCTGCGACTCTTGAGGCTAATCGAAAGCACGATGACAGTCAATGAGCTTATCACTGTTGCTGTAGTGGGCTGTGGTCAATGGGGAGTCAAAGTTGTTTCTGCTTTTGCACGAATGGGAGTTCTGGCTGCTGTTACAGACTCCGATTTCGAGCAGGCCAACAAGGTTGCTCGAGAGCATGACGTCCCAGCCTTGGACTGGCAATCTGTACTAGACGACCGCTCTATAACGGCTGTTGCGCTTGTGACGCCCGCTAAAGATCATGCCAACATGATCAATGAAGCCGTCCGTGCTGGAAAGCACGTCTATGTTGAAAAACCTCTCACGCTATCTGCCTCAGATGCGGAAGTAGTGGCGGATCTCGTCGCTCGATCAGGAAAGACTTTGCTGGTTGGCCACATCCTCCAATACCATCCAGCCTTTATCGCCCTCAAGGAGCTTGTGCAGCAAGGCAAGCTTGGTCGAGTGCGCTTCATTCAGTCGACTCGATTTGGACCTGGACGTATCCGACAAGATGAGGATGCGCTCTGGTGCTTGGCTCCGCACGACATCTCCATGATTCTTGGTCTGACTGGCCGTCAACCGGAGTCTGTACGGGCTCATGGAAGCTACTTCTTGCGCGCAGGTGTCGCTGATACTGTGAACACTCGGCTGACATTCGCGGACAACCTGGAGGCGGAAATAGCTGTCTCGTGGGCTCATCCCTACAAGCAACGCAATCTCGTGGTTACGGGCGACGAGGGGACTCTGGTCTTTGATGATGACCAACCGTGGGACAGCAAGCTGAGATATTTCAAGAATACGTTGACCTGGGAGAAAGGGCATCCGCATCTCAAAGAAGGTTACTCGGAGTCGGTATTTGTCGAAGAGAGAGAACCTTTGCTGGAGCAAACAAAGCACTTCGTGGAGTGTATTCGCAAGTCTCGCCGCCCCATCACTGATGTGCGTGAGGGCTTGTCGGTTGTCAACGTTCTAGAGGCAGCGACACAAGCAATGCGTGATCAAAAAGGAGTGCCAACAAAGTCCCTAGACTACAAGATTCCCATGGTCGACTTGAAAGTCCAGCAAAAGCTTATCAAGGCCAGCCTGGACAAAAGAATAGCTGACGTCTTGCATGAGGGAAAGTATGTATGGGGCCCTGAAATTAGAGAACTGGAGCAAAACCTTGCATCGTACACAGGTTGTGAACATGTGATCACCTGCTCCAGTGGGACAGATGCACTGACTCTGGCCCTTCTCGCTATCGGTTTGGTCCCTGGCGATGCTGTTCTGGTTCCTGCCTTCACGTTTGTTGGCACTGCAGAGCCTATAGTCCTCCTTGGAGCAACTCCCGTCTTTGTGGACGTGGATCCTGTTACTATGTGTATCAACCCGGATCTCATTGCGAAAGGCGTCGAAGCTGCCAAAAGAGCCGGGTGTCGGCCTGTTGGGATAATTACGGTCGATCTCTTCGGATACCCAGCCGACTATACACGCTTAGATTCCATTTGCGCGGATTTGGGCCTGTGGTTGATAGATGATGGGGCACAAAGTTTTGGTGGCAGTGTTGCAGGGAGACGTGTTGGAACTCTTGCCTGCATGACAACTACGAGCTTCTTCCCAGCCAAGCCACTAGGATGCTATGGGGATGGAGGTGCAGTCTTTACTTCCGACGCAGAGCTTGCTGCAAAGCTTCGGTCAATCCATCAGCACGGCCAGGGTGCAAACAGATATGACCATGTCCGTCGCGGCTTGAACAGCCGCCTAGACACCATCCAAGCAGCCATTTTACTTGAGAAATTGGAGATCTTCCCGGAGGAGTTGGAACAACGTCAGTTAATTGCAGCACGATATGCACGCCTCCTTAAGGGAGTAGTGCAAACGCCACATCAGCCACATCCGGAGACAAAAATTCACCATGCTTGGGCCACCTATACCATTCGCCTAGAGAATCGAGATGCCTTGCAAGCGCACCTGAAGAGCCTTGGAATCCAGAGTACAATCCATTATCCAAAGCCAGTGCATAAGCTTGCACCATATGAAGAATACCCGACAATCGAAGGTGGATGTCCCATAGCGGAGCAAGCGACATCTGAGGTCTTGAGCTTACCATTTCATCCGTATCTTGATGAAGAGAGCCAAATGCAGATTTGCAATGCTGTTCGGCAGTTTGTAGTGGGCCGACTGACTCAGTAGTGATGAAACTCCCTAGAACATACGCATGGTTTCTGCTTAGAAATGCTGATTTGGGATGGGGGAGCTTTCAGAATAAGGAGCTGTTGATAGATATAGACTTCCATTTAGTCAAGTAAACAGGCAAGCAATTCAGTCTATTTTCTCTATGAATAGTAGATAAATTCCTACACAGTGATGTAAATGTAAAATTGTATCACAATCAATTTTCCCTAACTCCCACTGCCTGTGAGCAATGCCCTTTGAGTCGCGAGATTACCTCAACGGCCTTCGCTCAGCCCCCTTCGGAAATAACCAACCAGCATGTCCACCTTTGGAGACGTTGAGATAGATCTAGTAGTGGTGGATTGATTCGACTTAATGAACTAGGATACCATGTTAAATTATGTCAAGGTACATGAATCAATTGTTGTGCTGAATTCTCACTTTCCTACTCAAACTGTGCTCACTCCCACTATCACCCACGTTCCAAATCCCCAGCCAATGTCTATCCAAGCTACCCTTTACGAGCTTTCGCCTCATCAACAGCTTTTTGCCAGTTGGACCATTTCAAATACAGAGTGATAATGACAGTCACTATTCCCAAACCGCTTAATGGCCCAACCCATAGGCCAAGCAGGCCAAGTTTCAGTGGCCCAAACGTCAACAGTAGGGAAAGTGGTATAGCCCAAGCGTAATAAACTCCAAGATTGACCCACCCGCCAACCTTCTGCTTTCCCAAGCCTCTCAGTAACCCGTTGACGAGGCAAGCCAAAGCGTCAAACATCTGGGCAGCTGCTACAACCGGAATGGTTGTGATGATAACGTATTGGATATCCTTATCATCTGTGAAGGAACGTGCAATAACATGTCGTAGGGAAGTCAATGCGATGATGTCGAATATACCAATTCCGACAAATATCGCATAATATATTCTCCAAGTTTGCCTAGCCGTAGCCACAGCACCGCATCCAATCAGGTTCCCGAAACGCGTCGAGGCGGCAATGGCGGCTGGCATCGGAATATGGTACATAGTAATAGTAACAGACATCAATACCGATTGTGCCGCAAGAGCCGATGTGCTGATATAACTAGCGGTGAAAGTGAGGATGTCAAAGGCAAGCCATTCAGACAGCACCATCAATATGCCAGGAAAGCTAAGCTGTGCCATTTGACCCCAATTCTGGAAACATTTCTTCTTGTCAAAACCCGGCCAGCACTCGAGTGTGTGACGAGCAAAGACGTTGATATATAGAATCAGCACAAGAGGCTGTAAAAGGTTGGACGTTGCGATTGCTAGTGCTGCCCCTTTGAATCCGAGGCCTAGTTGGAACACATATATCCAATTCCACAGGATGTTCAGCGGAGCACAAATTAAGACCACCACCAGGGACGCGGTGAAGTTTCCCTGAGCCTGCATAAAACGCTTCCCAGCTTCAAACATGGCGAAACCGGGGGCCCCTATCAAGTAATATCTCAAAAAGGTGCCGGCTAAGTTGGCCAGCTGTGGGTCAGGGAGAAGATGTTTTAAAATCCAAGGGGAAGAGAGCCAAACAGCACCAATGGGGATGACTGCGAGCGACATCATCGCCCACATACGCTGTACGTGAAGCCCAACCAATTTTTTCCTTCCGCCTCCATATGCTTGCGATGCGAGGGTATCGAGTGAAGTCGCCATGCCTTCAAACACACATAGACCGGTGATGTTGGCCGTCATTGAGGCCAGCGAAGCAGCTGCTAATTCTTCGGCACCTAGCCGTCCTGCTACATACACCATGACCAGGTTATATGAGTGTTGAAGTAGGTATGTGACGATTAAGGGGGCCGAGTATTTGAACAGTAACGAAGATTCGATCCTCCATGTTGTACCGAAATCTCCATTTGACTTAGGTGGGATTGGTTTTGCAGCTGTTATGGAATTGTATTCTGTAATAGAGTTGTACTTCTTGCCTTGTTGATTGAGACCTGACGTTTGATCGGGGATGCTGGAGGGGTCACGTAGCAACGATGTGGTCTCTGATGAAGTTATAGGTGACATACTGACTGCGGATTCCAGTGAAATTGAAGTTGGAATACAATGTAAGGATGAACAGAGTAAGGAGAATGGTAGGAATCACATATTTGAAGTCTCACCGCCAGTCAGCAGAAAATGAGGTATTTGTGAAAGGTGACGGTCTCACTTCCTGGATACCGAGCTGGCAAAGTCATCCCAATCGGACATGATGGGCTCAAACATATTTAACCTGTTGTAGCTCCAGAAATATGAGCAAATGACACACGTCACCAATAAGGCCGCCCGGTTACCGCAGCCATGATAGTGTCTTACACCATTTATTTGGCAAAGCTGTGTCGGATCAGGATTATGGCTGCACGACGCCTTACATGGGCGTCCCTCCTCCGGAATCGAAGCAACGAAGCAAAAAGGTCGCCGATCAAATAATCCAATGATTCTAGAGTGGCCAAAGTTGACGACCTATGAGGACGTCGAGCAGGCATGAGTGAAGTCTGCTGATATTTTCCTCCGGCAGGGTCACGGTATGTCTCAGACACTACTGCTGGACTACCAATGCGCAGCCAAAGCATCTGGAACTGCACCCCTGTGAAGTGCATAGTCCAGGCTCAGCTCTTGTCTACCATTAGGTATATATCCAATGATATTAATTGTTAGATAACGCAAATGAACTTGAAAATAAGACATTAGGGGGCGATTTACCAAAACACGTCGTCAATCAGGAATAAGTAGCGCCCGGAGTGATGTTACCCGATATCCGGGGCGATCTTTACATTCAAATCTAAGGCCCAGGATTAGCTGGCCTGGTATACAGCCTTTGAGTTAAGGATCTGCCGTTTATCTCAAAATGGGGAGCTGAATTTAGAACAGGTCCCCATCTACTAGCCTAGCATACGGAGCGGCTGAAAGTAAGACAGGGGTGTCTGTTATTACCCAAGTTGACGGATGCCCTCCAATCAGATGCAATGGTGACGACGCGATAGTAAATTTCGGGGTAGCTGGTGTTTGGACTGTTCGGAAGTGGTCACAAAACACGATTCACACAAAAATACACACCCCTCACTTTTTGAAGAGCGTACAATCCGTCTCTTACGTAACAGTGCACCATTCGTCTCGTCCGATATATGTTCATCAAGATTCGCAGCTTTTCAATATATATAGTCGACCTCACCCAGATCAGCCGTATCAGTAGGCTGCGACCCGCGCTTGAAATACCACGGAAACCCCCTACTACCTTGGCGACCTGTTTATCAGTCATTTATAAGCAGTTTTGTATGTGGTGGTGACTGTTATTAAATTCTAAGTCGTTGGATATTATTATTATTACAGGATATTACAATATCTTATCCTAAAATATAGAAAATTACTAGAGCATTTATCCCCAGATTTAATAACTCTATTCAAAATTCCAAATTGGATCGCCGTTGCTATTTGAATAAACATGATTACTATAATCTATTATATTATCAAGCAAGAGGATTGGAGGAGTCGAACAATATTACTATAGCAGCAAATACAGCAGCCAAGGAGCAAAAACTGGCGGTCGTCTGCGCTAATGCAGACTTGCTCAGGCTTATTCAGACTTTCTCAGGCTTACTCAGGCTTCCACAGCTAAGCTCGGTCATAGTGACAAACGATGTTCCGACCCAGTCGAGGATGCCTCCCCATCAATATGGCACCATTCTTGTGTATATAACCAGGACCTTCATCCCCTGGACTCCTAACAACCTTATAACGACAACTCTAATACCACCCAGTTTACTATGTATATTTGGTAAATTTCCATTCACATTTGACAGATAGAATCTGTGCCGTCAGGTTTATAAAAGCTTATTTGATCCCAGCCTGTAATTCCCCTCTGACCCCCGGTTTAAATGAAGTATCTAACGTTGTTCTCTCTTAGCTTATAAACGTTATTTATCCGTCTCTCTCAATTCTTGTAAGCTAGGCTGCGTCACAGAAGAAAATAAACATATTCTAACTTTTATTAAGCTACCTGTGCTTTAAAGTGCTCCCGTTTTTATACGTAAGGCAATGGCTACCGAAGGAACACTGCCTGTTTCTGGTGTAACTGGCTCCGCTTCTCAGAATGAAGAATACCGGGCACTATACCTTTCCTATATTGAGTACTGCAATGCCCACAATTTCAAGGGAATGGAGTCATTTTATACCTCGCCTATAAACATCAACGATGAACCCTGGGCTCCATCTAAAGTTACGGCGCAGTTCGAACCTCTGATCGCCGCATTCCCTGACTGGCATTGGGAGATAAGGCATCTCACCATCGAAGGCGATTACATAGCCCTGCACCTTAGGGTCACTGGTACCCACCGAGGCACGTTCCAGGGAATTGAGGCAACTGGTTGCCGCATAACTACATCGCAGTTCACTCTTTATCACGTGGTGGATGGCAAATTCGCTGATGTCTGGGACCTCGTTGATACAGATTCCGTGATTAAGCAGATTGAGCAGGGCAAAGCAGCGGTGTAAATAGTTTGTACATGAAGCAAATATATATCAGTCATGCCCGTAAATGTCGACATATGGCTCCCCGTCTTGTAGCTCCAATCTAATGCCGGCATGGATCTCACAACTTTGAATTAGCCAATGCATCTGTCCCAAGCCACTGGGATTTGCCAGTCGAGGGGTTTATGTTGGTGTCTGGGGAAGTGCGGGAGAATAGCCTTGGCGATGAAGTGATTCGGACGGCGCGAAGGTACCTCGAGTTTCCCAATAGTTGCCTAGTCAAAGGCCTTGTGAAAATCGGCTGCCGTAACATCTTTATGTGATGGAAACAAACACAAACTGGGGTCCTGCCAGTTATACATATGCTTAATTGATAGTGTTGGCCTGGACGGGAAGTGGGGCGCGAACGAATGGCCTCTAACTTTAGCAACAAGGGACATAGTTCAATTTGGGAGATGAGCCGTCGAAACAGTTCGTGTTCGCCGATGGGAATACAAGGAGTGCATCGCTCGGTCATACCTTTGAGAAAGATATACGTTTGTGTGCGCTGTTTTGCTTCAGTATTCCCTCATAAATGCCAACAGCAATATATATATGCCGCTAAGCATCCGGCTCAACAGCGCACCAATTCTTCCGAAAACCAGTCACGCAGACGGACATTCAAACGGTCATATAGAAATGGCACTTAAAGTGGTCGGGTAGTAGTTTTTCTCATTGACACCACACACACATCTCGACTTGTACGAGGAGTGTTAAAACTATATACCCCACCCAGACGTAAACCCAGTGCAGCACACAAACGTGCAGGTATCAGCTAGGAAAAAAACGTCAACCCCTCATCTCTCAACCACCCCGCACCACCTCTCACCCCTCACATCCCACCCGTTAATTACTATATCAGAATACTGCCACGAGAGAGCCTCAAAGTGTGGTAAATTATGTGTAGGGACTGTGGTCTCCAGTATCCGCCTCCCCGATTCGCACTCCATAAAGCCCTCATATCCATGTAAAAGGAATGTTCTTCTTTCCAATCATTGATGTAATAAGGAATGGGCTTTTCCAGTCCCTGTCCGTCCGTCCGCCTCGTTCCGTCCCATTTTAAAGCGCCCAGCCACCGTTGAAGGGGGCCCGCTTCAGTTCCGTATCCCATCCAGCCGGTTCCATATCAAAAAGGAATTCGCAAAGCATTCTTGAAGAAGTGTCGGACCCCCAAGCGGGGATCATAAAAAGTGGTATAAATAAAATTCGCACAAAGGCGACGTCGACCCCGAGCTGCCAGCTAAGGCGTCAGGATGACGAACAAAAAATGAATTCGCAGGTGACAGTGAGGCTCCAGGCCATTTGTTTTAAGCCTGTGTGAAGTCCCCACTAGTCGTGTTCGGACTAGAGATAAAAAGATATCGATGTATTTGTCGAAAAAAAAAGAAAAGTGTATTTGTCGCATCGTCCGCCTCATATATTCTGAGAGGCGATGCCGAAACAAGCCACGCTTGTTTCCTTAAAGTCCATTACCAAAAACCCAACCGTGCCGTAAACCATGGGAAATCGATCAATCGTCGCCGCGAGATCGTAGTATAAAAGGATATTCCCATTTGCCGTAACCACCAGAACGCCGTTAAGATATTATACAGAACCAAGACGCAAGAGCGCCTCGATGGCCTCGCGCTCCTGGGAGTCGGAGGCCATCCCAAGTGAGCTGAAATCGACCTTGGGGTTAGATGATTGTTGAGAGGAAATATGATCAGGGCGTAGTGGCGCTGACTTTGCCAGCGCCGAAAGAGAAGATCCGCCGTAGTTGTTAGATACAGCTCCTCCAGTATATACATGAGTATTGAGGAAGCTGCGTCCGCTAAGTGGTACGGATCCGTTGTAAGAAGCTTGACGAAGGGCGACTGCGCCTACGGCGGCCCAGTCTTCGTCATCGGTCATGTCTTCTGGGTCGTCTGCCATCATTTCGTCGTCAGGAGGCGCCTCGGAAGAAGAGCAAGAGCCATCAAGTGACATCTTGTCCACCTCTTCCATCTCCATATCGACGTCGTCTTCGTGGGAGAAGACCGCAGAGTCGCCAGCCCAGCTGGAGGATGGCGCGTTGGGCCGGGCCCTACCACCGGCGTTGGTGTTGTTGATGGGCATTCCCATCGAGTAGGTGGGCAAGCTGGGAGGTGGCGATTGCTGTCCGCGAGATTCTCGGCTTGGTTGGCCGTTCATTCTCGCGTCCCATCTGCCCCATCCCACCTTTTCGAATTTGACGTCCCCGCTCAGTCCGCCGCCGTCGCCACCTCCGCGTCCTTCCAAAGCTCCGACTACCAGTCGTCGAGCCTTGGCTGGCGGGATGCTGGAGAATCCAGGAACGGAGGTGGTGAGGTATCCCATGATGTGGCGAATGGCGAGGGGGCCATTGTTGAGAAGGATGTCGGGAAGGTGGTGCTTCGCGAGAAGGGTTGGGGTGATGGACCCAGTCGTCTCAAAGCCATTCTGCGAATCCATGCTGCCGGCACTGCCATCCCGGAGGTCAAAGTCGGACTCGACGGCATCGAGATGACCTGGGGCAGTGGAGCCGTAGTTTTGCGACTTGAGGCCGTGTGGCGCAAGGTTCGGAGAGATGGAGTTGGGAGGAGTTGGGAGGTTATGGGTAGCTTTCGTAGCAGGAACACTCTTGGCCAGACCACTAGTGAAAGTATCTGGACTCAAGGGCTTCTTAATGTCGCGAGCATTTGCCATGGAGCCATTTAAGGCGATGGAAATGCTAGATCTAGTCGTAGCCATATTGACAGAAGGGTTGCTTGGGTTCGTTTCTCTATTGCGCGCGCGAAATATTAGCCAACAGTACTCTATGCGCGCAACAATATTATCACCAGTCGCGCGTTGAAAGCGCTCTGTGGTGAAATTATCTTGGGCTGACTCACTCGGCTTGCCAAAGAAACGAGGCGATCGATCACAGGACGCGATGACCGGGTTGGTGCGAAGCGACTGGAATCGAGTCTTCTGGCTGACAGAGGCTATCTCGTACAAATTTACTTGATGATGAAGTCAAGTAAAGCGACGTTTGAAGCTGAGGCAGTGCTGAAATATGCGAAAGCAGATTGTTTGTTTGCTGTGTGATTCTTTTGTTGGTGATGTTGATGAGAAGGAGGGAGTGGAAGGGGGAAGGGGGAGGATATGAGTCCATCCAGGCGGCGGCGGACGGATGGGCAGTACAATAATAATACCTGGGTGTATGCTTCTGGAGTGCGTGGATGGTACATGATGAGTACTAGGGAGTTACAGGAAGTGTGGGTTTGGAAACGAGCGGACAGTGCGGCCAGAGCGGACATGAGCGGGACCCAAGAAAGTAACCAGCGGGTACCGAATGTACGAATTTATGGAGCCCAGTCAGTCGCAGTCAGTCGCGAACCGCTGTCGGCCATACCTTGGTACCTCATATTCTTACTGTTTGAAGGCGTGGTAAGAGGTATTGGTATGTGATATGTGTGCCACACCCATCAATCTCGACGCGTAATTCGCCCGTTTCTTTGTTCTTGTTACTCTCGTAACTTGAGGCCAGCTGATAGATAGACACAGTAGAGTACACGGTACAGCAAGTACAGTAAGGAAAAAGCAAGGAATGCAGATATGATGCGTTTGGGTTTGGATTATTTGTGTGTAAATCCGCTCATATTAAAATCAGTAACCGTGCGGGTTTCCTTGCTTTTCCTCCCTAATCTCTCATTGTCACAGTCCTATCCTCTCCCTCCTCTCACTTTCTTACCTGAGAGTAAGTACTGTGCGAAGTAAGCCCCTGCCAATAACTCACGTAATGACCATTCCAAACGTTTGTGTATCGCTTTTGCCCCTCAATGCAATTAGCTATTTACAGCTCGATCACCCGAGATGGAGCGCTGGCGGGGCTTCATGAAGCCGCAAGCACCTCTTCCTTCTGCGCAAATGTGTCTGAGACCTCATGTTGTGGGCTGGATTGTATGTGCCGCGTCTTATCTCTCTCCACATCTCGGGAACTGTCATTACAGTGAGGACTCCACTCCCCACTTGGGCTGGATTTCGCGCGCACAATGGGAATACTCATTTGAGGTTTTGCTTGCTTTATCTATCAAAGCCCTCTCCACTTGCCCTCAATATTTGCCCTTGGTGTGCGCGGATCCCCACGGATCACGAACTTTCCTCACTGAAAATGATATTGGAGCCAAGCCATGACGTGTGTAATAAGTTCGCCTCGGCGTCGGACTTCATCGACCTTTAGCTAGCTCCAACAAGAACACCGCAAATCCCACGTTCCTAGCTTGTCAAGCCCTGATTGCTCGGCTATTATTGAGGGGAAATGGATCGTCTCCAAGTGTCCCCCTCCACAACCAGCCTCACGCATGGTTTGGCGGGGTCAAGTTGATCGGGCACGTTGCGACAGAACTGGACCGGATCAATTGGAACAATCTTCTCGCCACCTTCGATCAACGCCGATGAGACATGTTTTATACAACCACCACATGCTCTTCAACCCGGTGGCCACGACGATGGCTACGACAGTGCCGATAAAAGACTCAAAGTTCCCCCGCATGTCCGGCACAACGTGGGTCTTGAGATCCTACTGTGCTCCGTTGTTGAATATGTATCTTCGACAAGCCTAGATTCGTAGTCAATACTTGGCCCAAAGTAACATAGCTTCCTGAATTGCCGGTATCACACGTAATCGCACAGTAATGAGAAACTTACAGCTATCAAATGGCCCACTTCCTCCTCAGTCTGGTGATAGACTCGTTTATACTGTCCTATTTCGGCGCGTAGCACCTCGTTCTTTGTCTTGGTGCCGTCGCAGATTGCCTTAAGCTGGAGCTCGAGTTCTTTCCGTAAAAACGGCTTGCTCAGCTTCTCCTCGAAGCCGATATTATCGTACCCCTCAATTAATGCGACTCCAAGAGTCGTTGGTATGAACTCCTCCACGCCTCCACTTGACCTGCCACTTTCAGCGGCAGCACCCCCTCCCCGCCCCCTCCCTCTGCCCCGACCACGGCCAGCACCTCGGCCTCTTGTTGATGCACTGTCGTCTCTATTAGGCGCATTACCTCCTCCCCTTGACTGCGTCATGACGTATGCGCGGTCTTTGATTTTTGCAATATGCTCGGCCATTGTGGCATCTGTTCCAATGCCGTTGGCGTCCATTAGGGCAATAAGATCGGGCTCGGTCAGATATCCTGGAGATGCCGTCTTGCCGTCTGTAAGCGTAGCTTCTTTCGGCTCAAACTGCTCTCCAAGAGTGAACTTTGGGAGCATATTTCCTGTCCAATTCTCATAAGGATAAACGTCCAGGAAATTGCGCTCCAGTACTATAACCCCGTGAGCGTGAAAGGCTTCGGGACCATATTGTAGCTCGATATCTGTTGCGGTTCCAAGGGCATCTTCGGAGCAGCATGCCAGGAATCTCCTGGTAACAAATTCGTAGAGGCGGCCACTGTCATCATTCCGGTCTCCATTGTAAGCAGCAATGGGATGAATCGGCGGATGTGCCTTGTCGTCGTTTCGCCCTGCCCGCGGCCAGTGAAAGCCTCCGTTGACTAGATTCTGGGCAAATGATCCCCACCGGCTGTCTTGCGTGTGTTTTTCGACGAGTCCTTTGAGGTTCATGCCCTTATCAAATATATCTGTTTCTGTTCGGGGGTAGCTGATAAATCCTTGGTTGTAGAGGTTCTCTGCCACTTTCATAGCCGTCTGACTGTTCATTCGCAGAAATCGACTGGCCATTTTTTGCAGCTCGACGGTAGTGAGAGGTAATGGTTTCCATCGCTTGGTCGGTTTCTGCTGGACTTTGGTGACCTTTGCTATTTTTGCGTCGAGACATCGCTCGAACAGTATAGTGACGGCGGCACGGTCAAAAAGCCGGTTCCGATTCCAGTGGAATGTGGCATCAATATTATCACGGGTATGGGTGACTTTTATACTCCAGAATGGTTCCGGAACGAAGTTTCGAACCTTCAAATAACGATCGACGACGAAGCCAAGAGTGGGAAACTGGCAGGAGCCTATTATAACTGTGAGAAAAGGGCCTTCACAATACTACGAGAGAATATGCCTACCGTAAGAAAGTTTAGCATCCGCTAATGGACCTCCAAGGGGTTGGAGTGAGGTGGTTTGAAAGCGAGTAAACGCGTATCCGATTCTTAGATCCAGCTCTATGCGAGCTGCAACTGCATCCACTTGACGGCTATCAAGGTCTATTGGATGTTTAGCTGCATTTATGACGTGCCTAAGAAATGTTAGAATAGACCGTAGAAGGATAGATGTCGATGTCTTACGCTCGTTCAATGTTGCTAAATTTTGCCCTCTTGACCTCGATCGACGAATTGCCTTTTACTGCCTGTTCTCGAACTTCATTGCCGATATGTTCCCCTTCGCGGTCACAATCAGTCCATATAAAGAGAACTCTGGCATTCCTTGCTTGAGTCTCGATATTCTTGGCAATGACCGTCTTGTCCTTGGGTTGTGTCAGTGGTTACCTTGCGGTTCCGCTGAGCAAACTTACATTGTGGACTTTAACATGAACACGGCCGTCAAACAACTTGTACGGGGGAGGATATCTCCAGTCTTTAAACTCAGGACCGAAATCTACTTCGGTCAAATGCCCAAGTACACTTGTCATGGTAACATTGCACGTTCCCCATGGCGGCCCGAAATTGAACGTGAAGTCATAGTTCTTGGTATACTGGGCGCCATTCACAGGTCTCTGCCAGGTATCATCAGTATGGAGTACATTGGGCGTGCTATGTGCATCTTCTAGGTTTGATCTCACTGTCTGGAAAGATCCTCCGCCAAGATGTCCTGCAACAGCCTTCGCAATGCTAGGCTTCTCTGCAACACAAAGAATCCTGGGTCCCATGATGTCGTGTTATACCATGATCCCACGCGTCATAAGAGACTATAACTTTAAGAAATCCTCGGAACCTATCATAATGAGGGTTTTCGCGTCAATTCCACGTCGTTATACGGAAGGCAGCAGCGTGCATGGCCTTGTAACGCGTGGCGGTCAAAATTTATTTTGAACAGGCAGGGTAAATAAGCTTAAAGGGTTTATATGGGACCTGTCAACGGGAACAGGATCCAGAGAGAAACAAGCAGGCAACACAGCAGCACAGCCAAACAGATCCCTGTATAGTATGGAGCTTTGCAGCTTTCCCCAGTACAAAATTACTGTGGCGCTTGCCGGCTGTGTAATTTAGTGCAACGCGCCCATTTATGATCCGGCCAGGTACAGCAGGGGATGTGGATAAAGCCTGCAGTAGGCGCTGCTGTGCTCCGTATAGATGTCGCGTATGGTAGCCGTATGACGACACGTCTCCAACTGCACCTGAGCCCATCTGCTTGCACACGACCACAACGACATCTCTTGTCCTACATGCAGCAGTGTATAAATATACGATAGATGCAGCTTGTCGCCACAACCATGGCCTTGCCGGCCGTTGCCACCTTCGAGGAGTGTGCCGATTTCTCCCAAACCGTCGCCCCGTTCATACCCCAGCTGTACGAATTGCCTCAACAGCTCCTCAAGTCATGGAAGAACCCAGATGAGCTCCTTGAGCTTTATCTTGCGACAAACCCTTTGATATCCGCGGTCGCATTGGTGCTGGCCCTATTCCCGATTGTGTGGATCGCGTCGGAAGTCAACAGGAACTACTCGCAGGTCGATCGTCTCTGGAGCATCTTGCCGGCCATATTCATTGGGCATTTTGTGGCATATGGACATTTGGTTGGGTTGGATACCGAGAGACTGGACACTATGATGGTTGCCGTCGCCATATGGAGTGTGAGTTATCCAGAAGACCGTCCTGCTCAGCCACTAATATAGACATAGGCGCGGTTAACTTTCAACTACTGGCGACGAGGAGGATACAGCATTGGCTCCGAAGATTACAGATGGTAAGGGCATATACTGGGTTGAGTAACTGGTACAAAATGTTGACAACGTGCTCAGGATGATCATTAAAAAGGTGGTGGATTCATGGAGCCTAGCGATATGGCCTGTCTTCAACATCATTTTCATCGCTGGCATGCAGCTCAGTCTCCTCCTTTTGATCGCGGCGCCTGCCTATATCCAGCTGCTAGTATCGAACATGGGAATGGAAATATCGAAGGTTGATACGCTATTCCCCAGAGTCCTTGTTGGTCTCGTCTTGATTGAGGGCCTGGCTGATCACCAGCAATGGAGTTTGTCCTCTCACTACTTATTATCTGGTTTGGACACTGACATTTATCCGTGAAGATTTCCAAAGCGCAAAGGCGAAGTACAAGGCCACGGCCAAAGTCCCCCAAGGTTACGAACAAGAAGATTTGGAGCGGGGCTTCGTCGTCAGCGGCCTCTTCTCTTTGTGTCGCCACCCAAACTTTGCATGCGAGCAAGCCTTCTGGGTTGTCCTATATCAATGGTCGTGCTTCAACACTGACCAGCTATATAACTGGACTGGAATCGGCGCATTCAGTCTGCTGTGTTTGTTCCAAGGCTCCACTTGGTTGACGGAGAAGCTCACAGCGCAAAAATACCCAGAGTACAAGGAATATCAGAAACGAGTCAGTATGTTCATCCCGCGGATGTCTCATGCGCTACCCGGAGACTCCGTCGAGCAACCTAGCGGTGTGCCTCCGGCGAAAGCAAAGGCGGCCGGAAAGAAAGGGGATAAGGGGCAGAAGGGTTCCAAGAGAAACTAGAGGATGGGATCGAACAGCTTGGACGTCATAATTGACAGGGTTCTGTAGATCCCAATATACACAACTTCAATTGCGAACAAGGAGATTGGAGATAATGAGCGGAAGTCGCTTTGTACCCGCCTTTAGCCTTTAATTTTGGGGAATACGCCGTCGTTTCCACCCGCTAGTTAGTGGATAAGAAAGTCAAATGCCAGATCGCGCGACGCATTGCCGAGTAGGGCAACTTCGACAAAACTGGTCGCGGTGGACTGATTGTACCACAATCAGGCCATCCAGGTCAAGTGTATTTCGGAATCTCTTAATTCTATCTTTCTTCGCATAAACAATCATCAAGTTTTCTCCAAAAACAACTTTCCACAAGTTTTTCGTCCGTGACAAAGCTTCATAATCTCGTAGATAAAAATTTCCTTATCGGCCTCACATTTCTCTTTCGAACAACTTCCTCGAAAGGTACGCACCAGTTTCTGGCGTGACATTACAACTTCTAATTCACCTCCAGCAAACCCGCCATGTCCGACGACTGCGCTACAAAGCGCCTCTACGGCTCCTCCTCCTCGAGCGCCTCGGCTGGTGACTCCCTCGCGACCACCACAGCCACCACCCCGGACCCCTCTCAGTCCCGTCGCGAATCTGAGCAAGGGAGCAACGACGCCACCTCCAGCACCGCCTTCAACCCCGCCAAAGTCTCCATCAAACTCTCCGGCCTTGCCGCCGCCGCAAAAGAGACTCCCATCCTCCCAGGCTCCGATGAAGGTCATCCCAATGACCCGCTCTTGCGTGTTTATGACCCCACCAAAGACGAAAATCTGAGCATCGAGGAGCTCCTCGCCCGTCCGCGCCTGCCCCGCTCACCATTCGACCGTGTCAACATGGGCAAGCTCAAGTCCAAGCTGGAGCGTGCTGCAGACAGTGGGGAACCGGCAAAGCTTGGCTCCAGCGAGAAACTTGTTGCCAAGGCGCTCGTGGACCATCCCGCTGCAGCTGAGGCGGCGCTGAGGAGGGCGGATCGCGAGAAGCATATTAAGATTATCAGGGATATTGCTAGGGACCTTGACTTTGTTTATCCAGGAAAGTGAGCTGGAACGGGGGTGATGGCTACGGACCTCGGTGCCAGTCATGGAAGGAAGTGAACTGGGATGGGGTTGTACTGCATATGGCCGGGCTATGTTTTGTCATGGGGCGTTTTCAAATATTTTCCGTTCACTATACCCTGGGATGGACGGAAATGGAGTCTATTAATAAATGGCGCTGGGGGAGATCTGGTTTATTGCGTCCGGAGTATGGTTTAGATGGTACGATTAGAATCTGGAGGGCGTATTAATGTGATGCTGGGGGAGGGCTGTTGATTCAAAGTTTCAGTAGCTTATATGGCTTGTGGAGCTTCGTATAAAGACAGGGAACCAGAGGGTTGATAATATATAAACTTCACCATCACAACTGTATCAAAATGCGAGGAATGATATAAATACGATTGATTCCACTTTGTAAAGTGAGGGCTGACGTGCAGCTAGCCTAGGTATCTCAATAAATTCTCCAAACCAAACCAAACCACCGAGCAGACGCAGGCAGCCATATGTACGCACGCAGTCGAACTCCATAACCATCAATAACGAAGGTGACCCCTCCACTCCAAAAATGTATCACCCAGTTGAGGGGCATCATATAATGTTGCTCTGAAGCCGTATAATATTTCGATAAACCAATGCTCTCTCTAATGACCAAACGACCGACCGATGCAGATAGTAATAAATAAAAACGTAGATGCGTAAGTTTTTTTTGTGAGGATTTTCTGAGCCTTTAGACTCTGTTACTCGCAAAGTCAATCACAGTGCAGTCGTCTTCGAAGAAACCTTCCTCATCGTCTGGCACATCCGCAGTGGTTCGGGATACCTTCCGGCGGCGGGTTGTGCTGACGATGGGCTCCGATAAATCATCTGGGATTCTCGTGGTGACTCGTTCCATGGATTCAGCTGGCAAAGCGCGGTGATACTCGGATGACATGAGAGCGTCTTCATCAGGGTGCTCTTTCCCAATGTGAAGGTTGGCGGCATGGATGGGCAGACCAAATACCCATGGTTCAGTAGAGGGCCGATTAGCCTTCTCTACAGCAGGCTGAGGAGAAAATAATGCCGAAGAAGTCGGAGATAGTAGCTGGTGCGAAACCTCCGAGTATGCAAATAGGGCAACTCGAGGATCTGTGTGGAACGGCTGATAAGGAGCATTTGATTCGATTTCAGCATGAGGGATGGAAGACTCGGTTCCTAAACTGACCCCCCCTTGAACCAGAGACGTAGGGCGTGTGAGAAGAGTGCGGTTCTCCCCCGCATCTCTTTCCTCAAAGTCCTCTTCGTCGGCAAGATCGAGCTTTCGCTTTATCAGTGGAGCTATTTTATTATCCGGTATCGAGGGGATCCTAATGTCGACCGGAGCAGTTCCAATATGGATACGGTACACACCAGGCTTGCTCTTGGATCTGATGTGCTTAATCGTGTACATCTTGACGTGGCCATCCACCAGTGCAGCAAATACCTCTTTGTTGCTATGACCTCCTAACCACTTCACACAGCCGACTGAGCAATTTGTTGCTGTCTGTGGAAGGTGCAGTTTATTTTCGCCAGCTCTTCGGAATTGTTGAATGGTGCCAGTCGCTGCACCAAACGATTTGCTTATACCCGAAGCGATTGCCTTTCCACCTTGGCCGGCGATTGCAGTCAGGCTTGCAGTAATGGCACTAGACCTGTTAGGAAGAGGGCCAGAGCTGCCACTTGCACCGCGTGGTCGTGCCAAGAATGGCTGGGTGAAGTTCCAAGCTGCATTGGCCACATTACTTGCCACTGCAGCTGCTGAAGGAGTAGCTTCTCTAAGACTAGACGGGTATGCCGACGAGGATGGTTTTGCCCGATGGCGAAGTGGAGGCCAAATAAAAGCATTGTGTGGCACATCGAGGAAATGCACGGTGTTCCGCTCTGTGACCATAGCAATCGTTTCACCGAGTGGCAGGGTCCATATCACATCAACAATTCTCGCGACAGTAAGGCGAGTAAATGAAGCGATCTGTCGAACGTGTATGCCTTGGGTAGCCCCAGGGGCCTGCGGCTGCAAAGCAGAAGACTTAGTATGCTGTACCCGCATCAAGTCCCATATGAATTGAACATCTCCCTTGTTGCTTGCGGTAAACAGGGCTAGTCCTGTCGGAGAGAATGACATATAACTGCAGCCAAGAGGCACTTTGAACGTGGCCAAGGTCGCAGATGTCGCGTTCCGAAGCGTTGCCAGCTTGTCAAGGTCCACTATTGTAATGAGAACCGGATCTGGGTGTGATGCGTCGTACTGCAAGGCGGCTCCATGTGTCGGCGGGAAGTCAGGGGCAGGCTCCTTCTGGGCCGAAGACTGCCAGTTCCCGTTTACATTATTTGGCTTATTCCAATAATTCGCCCATACTCTGGATCCTTGGTCTCCAACCCACTTCGCGCCTTTGATGGCCTCTTGAGCTGCCTGACGCCGTATACGACCCCAGAATTCTTCCCCGTGAGGGGTGTCAGCAGCACAGTTAACAGTTGGCGGTTGTGGTGGCGCAAAATTGTTGAGTCCAGGTATCCGAGCCGATGACCTTGAGATGTCAACACGCGCTCTTAGGGACACTTGGTTCATCGCACTAGAAGGGCTATAAGCCAGCCATCGCCCCCGTAGTGAAAGTAGCGCCGGCTTTGGGCGCAATTTATTCAGCTTAGCTTCATTGAACTGGCTATCACCGTCTCCGAGGTCAGGTTGGGCCGATAGCTCATAAGGGGCAGGTTGCTGAACTGTAGTCCAGAACTTGCCCAAGCATCGAAAGCTCATCGATGAATCGTTGTCGATTTTTATTTGTCTGAAAACCCATAGTTCACCAGTGACCCCTGATGAGACCACAATGTTTCCTGCATCTGCAGTCACTGCCAAAGCACCTACTGGCGCTGGAGGAACAAAATGCGGACTTGTGATCGGTATTGGGAGAGTCGTCTCTGGAAGAGAGAGAAGTGTTCCCACGTATCTCTTCGTGCTTAGCGACCAAACTTCCACCGTCGTTTGATAGTGTTTAGTCGAGCCTCCTTGCCTATGATGAGCTCTAGATGAATTGCCGATACTGCCAGATGTCTGTTCTGTCGCCGTTTCTGCCACTCCTACTTTTGGTGAACCCTGTTCGCTATCATTTTCATAGAATGCAGGCCCATGTACCACAGCAGCTATCAAAGGAAAGCCGCCGGAGAGTTCACCCTTCACTGTCCAAGGCAGGATCTTTGCGCTATAGACACCGCCGCGTAGACCGTCGAGAGTCGATATCTCGGTGTTACCCGACTTCGAGATTGCGTGAACGCTCAAGCCTCCTTCAAATCCAGATATAACCACACTCTCAGTGTGCTTCGAGCCGGTCCTGGACGTATTAATGCTGTCCAAGCCAAAGAAGTAGCCTTGTGAGCCTGGCTTTAGGCCCATGCGGCGAACTGGTAGCCCTAGATTGATATCGGGCGCACCATAAAAATGTGGCTGGACCTGGTGGGGAAGGGGAGGATGGGCGAAGCGCTGGGCCTGTTGAGAATACGCAGAATTCCTGCGATAGGTGCTGGGGGCTCTTTGTGACATATTGTCGTCAAACGGACTATATCCATCGATTTGCACGCTCTGTGGCCTCTGGCGACGACTTGGTGGGGACACGGATGGGTTATATCCATTTGGATCTTTCCGCTCTCTTTGATTCCACCCCGCGAGTGTATTTTTGTCATCATAGGATGATGGAACCGTCGGTGGAGTGTCACTGGGGTTGATGAGATTATTCGGAGAGCTCGAGAACGACGGGATGTTTCTGGCCCATTCTGTGGTACTCTGTCCGGCAGTCTGGGCGAAGTTCGGGGACGGAAGGGCGTTCAGCAAAGGTGATGTTATCCCTGGCCCGTTTCTATCTGTCGCAGTAGTAATCGGTTTTACGTCAGACGCCGGTGGTGTGAAAGACGGCGGCGAAGGAGTTGCTGGCTTATTGTCGTCTCTGTTATGTGATCAGCAAGGCGTGTCTCAAGGGATGCTGCCTCCAGCGGTGGTCTGGCATAAGGTGTTACTTACAGTTGTTTCGATGCAATATTTATTGCCGTAGCGCCTCCTCCATTGTTATCCTTCGCCGCCGCATTTCTCCTTTCCCTCTTTGACGGAATGGTGACTGAGGGAGATGACGACTGGGGTGACTGTTTCCGAGCCAGCGACGCGATAACAGATGGTGGCCTGTTGTCTTTCTCAGTCGAGCGGGTCATTCAAAGTCTTGCTAGAAGCTGTATATAGTCAAGACCTGACCACAGCCACGCCAGGAAGTGTTGAAACGCGATGAGGTTGGGTGTACGATGCGGAACAAGCTGTCCAAGCTGATGCAGCCGCTGGGTCTGCCAAGGTGGCACTTGATCCCGGCTTACCAGCGTTGTCGGTTTCGGAGGTTTCGTGAGGTTTAAATGACTGTGGTGTATTTCAAGCAGTAGTATGTATCCTGGATGCGACCGGCGACTTTATAATCTTCTAACTGTAGTTTGTAAGTGTTGTGGTTTGAGGAACGCCCTTTGTGACTTGCCTGACGGTGAGTGATAAGGGCGACCATAGGAGGGGCGGGGCATTTGGCGACAGCGGCGCCCGCCTGGCTGGACCCCTCCCCGTACAGTCGTCTGGCAGGCCGTAAGTCACCAATTAGCGGCATTTATCCATTCCGGACACCGTCAGGCACGACTGCTCATGTGAGTAACTCGGTGGCCACATTTCACTTTACAAGTACTCCAAGTACCATACTATAGCGCGTTGGTACATGTTTACAATACTTCCTCTACTCTGATTCTAGAGTAAGGGGAAGAGTCAGAATGAGTTGAAAATCAAACATATTCATTAGATATTGTAATTTTATCCCCCTGAACCAGCGTTGTCCATCACAAGCAGCCCCATGCGCCTTTGAGAGCATGATTTGCGCAACTCTTTCTCCATTGCGCCTCAACCACTATCAGAGCTTGAGGGATCCTGCACTGTTTCTTGTCTCTTCTGCCGCTTTCCATCTTCCAGAGCAAGGTACTTTGTAATAGTGCCGTTGTAATAGTACAATACTGTCGAGCGGTAACCTCAGGCGCGACAATTTACGCCTTCTTCTTCGATGGCAGCTTCGCCTTTGCTGCCTTCTTCCTGTTGCTTCGGATCATCACAACACTTAAGAATGATCCTACGAGGGCCGATGCAAGTAATATGAGGATAACAGGTATGCGGATCGCCCAGACTCGGGGTGGGAACAGTTGTTGGATGGGTTGATCTGGGTCGACGAATGGCTGTTGGGGGGTTAGTTACTATGCCTCAAGCTCTGATATTGCAATCAACCTACCATAAGAAGTGTCCAGATAGTATAGTACAGAAACACAGCAGAAGCTGCCAAGAGCATCGCGAGACCGACAAGTTTGTCAAGCTAAGGAGTAAACGTTAGTATGAACTTGATGGGAGTCGTGGTGTGTACCAACCATTGTCGCAATAGAATAGGATCTTAGTGCCAACAGAATGAAGTCAAACTGAGGCGCTTCAATGTCTTTATCGCAAAGGGTGGTGTTGCGACTTGTGGTTGAATTACTTATGGCTGGTTCAATAATGTCCAGATCCCTCGGTTTTCGAAGCTCCCTACTCGATTTACATGGGTTCTGGTCGTGACGCGCTACACTGCCTGTCATTAAGCTTGTCTCTATTGGGGTCTAGCCCAAAAGGTAAGGCTGCCGCTGGATCTTGCATCGCCTCGAAATAAATAATTTGGACACTCCAAAGAACACAACTTCATATGAACGCCAACAATTAAAGCAGGGTGTCTGTAGTAGTATCTCTATCGACGAGTACTTCGTTCGAACGCGAACAACGAATTATACCTCTCGAACAAGCGATACTTCGCAGGGGGCCGTCGCGCCGCGCGACAGTCTTTGCCGTTCGCCTCCTCGCCTTATCGCCGATCGACCATCGATATAGGCGCACCTTGAAAAGCCTTCACAAGCAGCTTCGGGGTCAAAATCGTGATGGAGGATCCGGCGCCTACCTCGCCGAAACGGCATCTGGATGAAAGATCTCCAAACAGAGTGCCTACGTCGCCGCGTCGCAGCGATCATCACAACAGATCACACGACAAACCACTGGCTTCTCGAGGCCGCCCAGCCGCAACAGTGAGGACGGAAGAGGAAAAACAGGCAGCTGCAAAGGCAGAATATGAGAAGCTGTTGAATGTGAGGTCTGGAGGAACCTACATCCCTCCTGCGCGTTTAAGAGCGCTGCAGTCGCAAATCACAGACAAGTCGAGCAAGGAATACCAGCGCATGGCCTGGGAAGCCCTCAAGAAATCCATTAATGGGCTCATCAACAAGGTCAACGTCTCGAATATCAAGTTCATTGTGCCAGAGCTTTTCGGCGAGAACCTCGTGAGAGGGCGCGGACTTTTCTGCCGCAGCATTATGAAGGCACAGGCAGCCAGTTTGCCATTCACGCCTATATACGCAGCTATGGCAGCTATTGTAAATACGAAGCTGCCTCAAGTGGGCGAACTACTCCTTACAAGACTCATTATACAGTTCAGGAAAGCCTTCAAACGAAACGATAAGGCTGTCTGCCTCTCTTCGACAACTTTTATTGCACATCTCTGCAACCAACAGGTGGCGCACGAAATGATTGCGGCCCAGATACTTCTCTTATTACTACACAAACCTACGGACGACAGCGTTGAAATTGCCGTTGGCCTAACTCGCGAGGTTGGCCAGCACCTGGAAGAGATGAGCGCCCCCATTGCTTTGGCTGTGTTCGACCAGTTCCGAAGCATTCTCCACGAGGCAGATATCGACAAGCGAGTCCAATATATGATCGAGGTGCTGTTTCAAGTCAGAAAGGATAAATACAAGGACAACCAGGCTATAAAGGAGGAACTGGATTTGGTGGAGGAGGAGGATCAAATTACCCACCGCACGAGCTTGGATGATGAATTGGATGTGCAGGATGGCTTAAACATCTTCAAATTTGATGCAGAGTGGGAAGAACACGAGGAAGCATATCAGCGTCTGAAGGCGGAAATTCTTGGGGAGGGCAGTGATGACGAGGAAGAGGACGAGGACGAGAGTGATGAAAGCGAGGATGATGAGGAGAAGCAAGAGGAGAAGGCATTGGAGATTAAGGATGCGAGCAACGCTGATCTTGTGAATCTGAGGAGGACCATATACCTGACTATCATGTCCAGTATCGACCCCGAGGAGTGCTGTCACAAGCTGATGAAAGTTTCATTGCCTCCTGGGCAGGAACCAGAGCTTCCTTCTATGATCGTGGAATGTTGTTCGCAGGAACGCACATATCAAAAGTTCTACGGGCTGATTGGCGAGAGATTTGCTAAAATCAACCGCCTCTGGACTGATCTTTTCGAGCAGTCGTTTGCTAAGTATTACGATACGATTCATCGCTACGAGACCAACCGATTGAGGAATATCGCCCGATTCTTTGGCCACCTTTTGAGCTCAGATGCGCTTGGCTGGCACGTCCTTACAGTCGTTCACCTGAACGAGGAAGAGACCACGTCAAGTAGCCGTATCTTCATCAAGATCCTATTTCAGGATCTCGCCGAGGCCATGGGCATGAAGAAGCTACAGGCACGCCTGAAGGACGACGCATACCAAGCCAACTTCACAGGCTTATTCCCTCGCGACAATCCCCGCAACACCAGGTTCTCCATCAACTATTTCACCAGTATCGGTATGGGAGCAGTTACAGAGGACATGCGCGAGTACCTACAGAACATGCCCAAACCAGCGCTACCAGCTCTCCCCGCCGCTGCGGCGGAATCAGACGGCAGCTCCGTATCGAGCTACTCATCTTACACGGGCTCCTCGTATTCACGCTCCAGGTCCCGCTCCCGATCGCGCTCCCGGTCACGACCAGTCGCACGCGGACGCGGACGCTCACCCTCGCACTCGCGCTCTCGCTCGCGCTCGCGTTCCTACTCAAGCTCCAGATCGCGGTCCCGTGGCCGCTCCTACACACGCTCAGAATCCCGTTCCCGGTCGCGTCGACGCTCCTACTCGCGCTCGCGATCCCGCTCGCTCTCACACTCTCCAGTTCGCGGGGCAGCTCGTCGAGTTTCTCGCGGTCGTTCGCGCAGTGGCTCTCTAGTTGGTCAAATTCGCGGTCGTTCGCCCAGTGTGACTCCAGTTCGAGTAGTTCCTGGTCGAGCTCCTCGCGGTCGTTCGCGCAGTGTGACTCCTCCCAGGAGGTCTGGAGGTGCAAAGAGGGGAAGGAGCTTTAGCCGCTCGCGGTCTGACTCTCGCTCGCTGTCGCGCTCAGTAGAGCGTTCGCTGAGCCCAGTGCGCAGTAGGCGTGGACCGAGGTCCCCGTCGCCTCCTCCCAAGAGACGGCGCCCGTACAGGGATTCGAGGTCGCCGTCACCACCGCCGTCGAAGAGGGGTCGGAGGTATAGCTAGATTGAAGTGTTATGTGTTATAGTACAAGGTGCAGAGCGGGAGAAATTGTTTCGAGTATACCGGTGACGCAGGGGCACATGGAAGGGAGACAGGCACATGAAAGAAAGACAGGATGGCTGGCTTAATCAAATTCTATTATACCCCCAACCCCAACTACTATTGCTATATTTTTGCAGGTCAAGCGACGACGGCACATCGTGAACATTGTCCGCTACTCCCCATGAAATCGCAATTAGCCTTCTCCTCTTCTCTCTGAACCCCGTTGGAAATTTATTATTGGGCCTACCTAATTTGGGTTCGGGTCGCCATGCCATGTCAGACAACCCAAACAGCTTACTGCACACGAATCACACAGGAGTAAGCGCCAACCATGTCACCTCACCCTCTTGTTCCGCATATCCCCCCGACAGCTCGCCATGCTGACGTCTGTACTCCTCGGATGGAAGAGCTGCAATCCGAATGCAGTGTACGTACTCTACCACGGTATCCCCCAGCTAGCTCGCTATTGCGATTAATCATCAGCTCCACGACGCAGCCCTACTGTACTCTTCGGCAGTAGTGCGGTGGATGAGCGGGCCTTCGTGACTGGATATGGAAGCACACCACCAGGGAAGAGGAAGCAAGTGCGCGGCCACATTGGAGGGGGAGTAAGGCCGCACTTCGGTATTTATGGACGGCTACTGTATGATGGGGTATCATTGGGATTATGGGGGCATCACTTGGATTTATGGATATATGGGCATGCTCCAGTACTTCGAGAGAATCGTAAGATGGACATGGGTATGGACATAACGGAAACATGGGATGTTCGGATATTGTTTTCCCCCAGATATGATATCCACAACGTGGGTTGTCAGAATTAGCGCCACAATTTGTCAGCTTCATTAACCAGGAGTGGACTCGGAGTGGCTTGATATGACATTTACATAAACTTACAAATCGTTACGACCACGCCGTTGTTGCTGTCTACACACCTCTGGAGATACTTCCGAATTACTCTTTTGCAGTGTCAGCTTAGTCATGTCGGCCTAGTTACTCCGCGGAATAGAAGCAGGGGTCACGGGTATCAGGGCATGCAGGGTATGTTGACCATGGCTTGAAATGGCCTGAAATAGCTGGAAATGGCTTGAAAGTGACATATCGGAGCTTTCGGGGGCGTGCATATAGAACAACTGCCACTTGTCTCTCCTTCCATGCGTACACACCCCCCTGTGACCCGATTACTCCTCGGTCTATCCTCGCGTTCCATGCATACATCAGGCTCTTGGCGTTTATAGGATCGAACCAGAGGGTTCTCCCCGTTCAGTCAGGAGTTTCGGAGTTGAGTTGTATCCCCGAAAATCTCACTCTCCACACTCTATGTACATACTGTACTATGGGTGAGGAGACAGAAAAGGCTCTCGTTATGCAAACGCCTTATGTGTAAGTGGCGTACCTCGTCAAATCCATCGAATCATACTCTGGCATAGTAGGGAGAAGAGTCGTCTTCCTACAAACAGCCTCGTTCTTCCTTATCCTCGCACCTCCTCCCCTGCTTTGATGCTTAATTCATTATTTGTTGCCGTCACCCGCCCGCATCTTGCTGTATCTCATTACCTCAGCCGTTACGACGCCCGCTGCATTGCGTTCCCACTAATCACAAGCCGGGTTCTTCATTCATCGCCTTCCCTTTGCATCTACTACCCTACTCTGCTCTACTCTGCCCTACCCTATTCTACCCCCAAGCAGCTCCCGATGATGGAGGTGTGATAGACACCTCTAACAACCCCAATGAGGTGGCCATCGGTCATTGAATCATCTAGCGTCAAACCCTACCCCGAATGGGATATACCTCGGACAAGTACGAACACCAAAAACCCCAAACCCAATGTCGCCGAAGGCATGATAGCTAACACTTCGCCCCCAGTCCGCCCCAAGAGCTCTCAGGGCTCTCTCTCAAACCAATGCTCCGCCGCAGGGCCGAGCTTACTCGACGACCTACTACAAACCACAAGCTCCGACCCATCCGGGTAGCTTGAGTGGGGGGAAGGCGAGGTCATGGACGCGCCTGGATGGGACTCTCTGAGATCAGTTCCGAACATACCTGCCAAACGGCCATGGGAGGGCGGAGACGCCTCTCCTAGCTCTCAAAGCGCCGGGCCCAGATCTGGGGAAAGTGAACCGCATTCGCACTTCAGACATCTCAGTGGACCGACACATACCGTGAGGAGGGCGTCTGATACAACGGGCCAGCAGGTTGGATGGGACACGAGCGCGCAGACACAGGGTTGGGCTACGAAGCCGGAGCCGGCCAGGTATGGAGCTGGCTTTGATGATAACTATGTGGCTGAGCGGCGGCAGCCTGTTGAGTCTCGCGATGCGTCGCTAGGCAGATCTGATAATGTGATTCCATTTCCGCCACAGCCTGCGTGGACAAAATATCGCCGCGAGAGTAGCGGCTCGAGCTTCCAAACAAATTTCGATCCTCCATCTTCTTCCAATGGTAAGTTGTAATATGGTGGTGTTGGGTTGCGAATGCTGATCGGTTGAAATAGAAACGATGTATCCGGGAAGTCAGGAAACGAGGAGGTCGTCATATACGCTTGCGGCGGATGAGTTGGGGGCCGTAAACCCCCGTCGTGGATCGTCGTCGGCAAAGGTATCACTTTTTGAACAAAACTGCGAGAAGTGCAATTCGTTCAGACCTCGAATAAAGGAATTTATTTCTATGATACAAAAGTTTGAAACGTCACTTGGGCCGTTCGGACCGTACCAAGAAATACATGAACATGTAAGCAATTTTTATTTATGGCTGACTTCTTTCTATATACTGGGGCTTGGAACTCTCAAGGAAGCTGCGACTGAGCCTTTTCTTGGTAATCGTTCCTTCCATATATACCAGATGGAAGTTCCAAACAGTATATGGAAGGAACGATGACCAAGCAAGCCTCCGTCGCAACTTCCTTAGAAGTTGGCGTTAGTAGAAGTTTCTAACATTTCTTAGTGCCTCAGACAAGGGACAGTGCACGATGAGGTCCCGAATTTTCCTGAAATACATCGCATTCTTAACCTTCTGAATGAGGTAAACGATCTTGCCAAAAATGTGGTTCAACTTGGACCAGTCTATTTGGTGAAAGCCAAGGAGGGGCATCAACATAAACCGCTAGACAACATCAAACTCGAACCTCCAACATTAGAACGATATTTTTCGTCAGAATCTGATGATGCATCGAAAAGACGTCGGTTGGGACCTATAGATCAGCGAGAGGGGCGATCTGGAGACGCACGGCGACACTCGTCAGCAAGCCCATCCAGCAGCGATAGGCTGCCGCCGATATACTTCAGTGGAACATCGCATCATCCCCCCGAGGGTTCAGGCTTCAAGCTCCCCTCGATGAATCCACCGCCGACTCCTGGAAGGCACATTACTTCGCCAACACAGAGATCACGTAACTCACCGCCCTCCTATAACATGTCATCTCCAGACTCATCCACCTTTCCACCAACCTCTTCAAGCAAGCCCCCCCAACCACCCCACCAGCCATTATCTCCTTCTGTATCCTCGACATACAGTTCAGGCGCCACAAGCGGTGCAGTCCCGCCAGCAGTTGCCACCCACACTGCAACCCTCCAACACGAAGTTTCCGTCAAAGCCTACGCGCTCCAAACCCTCCAGCAAGAGCACGACAAGCTCCTTGCCGCTCTCTCACGTTCACAAACTCGCTCCCGCGCGCTTGAAGAGAAACAGGTCGTAGCCGACAACGAAGTCAACGTCCTATCCGAAGACCGGAATCGGCTCATGGACCGGATCGCTGAGCTGGAAAAGGAAGTCTCAGAGGTCAGTGAGGCGAGAGACGAATACCGCAACGCGGGCGTCAAGGAGGGAAAGCAGTACGTTGAGATTGTAAGAATGGCGAGTCAGCTGGAGCTCATGGCGGCCGAGGAGCGAAAAATCATGGCGGCGGATCTGGCAGAGAAGGAGAGGCAATTATCACAGAGAGCAGAGCTTGGTGCGGTAGCTGGCGGGTCCGTGACGCAGCAGCCTGCTTCGAGGAACTCGGATGAGACGGTCCGCCAGCTCAATGCTAAGTGCGCGAATTATGAGGCGGCGTTGAAGGAGATTAGACGGAAGAGGCGGCGGATTGATGATATTGCCGCGGAGCTGGGGTTGGCTGGTACTGATATCTCTCAGTCTTTGAACGCTGTCCTGGGTGACGAACCGCAGGAGAGTACACAGGAAAGTACATAGTAGATGTGGTAACACAAAACGTTAAATCAACGGTGGGGGTTATGCAGTGCGCCTGGATTATGGCAAGGCTGTGGGTTGGGATTATGAGATTTGATACCATAGCATTTATCGCACAGAGTGTCTGCGCATGTTTGATAGCCTATCTACAAGGCAAGGGTAAATTGACCCTAAAATAAATGTAAAAAAGCATTTCACAAGGGTCCAAATCTGTCCTGGATTCCTCGATACTCAAAGCCGATGCCGTGACTGTCCCCTTGCTTGGCTAGATCTCTGAAGTAGTTGGGACATGTAGCCTTGCGTGATTGCCCTGCGAGATGACGGGCTGGCCGGGGGTAGACGCCATTGAGCCCGGCCAGGGTAGTTCAAGCTCGAAATAACGGTGTGTATTTAATTTACATTATAAACACCCAGCTAGCAATTAAATTTCTCGGTGCTTGCATTTTAGCACGTTGTTGCGTGAGGCGCAAAAGTGCCGTGTTTACAACGCGGGTAAAATGCTGCCAATGCTGCCAATAAATATGTTTGCTCCGGTAATTCGCCGACGATGCCGCCCAAATAAATTACTCAACGTCACAACCCGCCGACGTCTTCTACTCCTTCTTACCTGTACCCCTTCTCTTACGACTCCTACAAGCCCATCATGGCTACTCACGCCTTGCCCAAGTACCTGACCGGCGATAAGGCGGCGATTAATGAGTTTATAGATAAGTTTGACGTGGGTCTCTGGCGCATGGCGGGGTATGAGGGGTAATTCATGCTGATACTGGCAACAGGTGTTCCTGTTCGATTGCGACGGTATTTGAGCCTGCGCGAATGCTGGGCCTTACAATTATTGACGGATTTCAGGGGTTTTATGGTCGGGAGACCATGTCTTCGAGGGAGTGGTGGATACGTTGGAGTTGTTGAGGTCGAGGGGTATGTGGCAGTTCATACACGACAGCTTCAAGCATACTACAATCAGAGCTGACAGCGAATGCCAGGCAAGCAGACAATCTTCGTCACGAACAACTCTACAAAGTCTCGCAGCGACTACCTGAAGAAGCTCACCGCAATGGGCATCCCCAGCAACGTCGACGAGATCTTCGCCTCCGCCTACTCCTCCGCCATCTACATCTCTAAAATCATGAACCTCCCCGCGCCCAAGAACAAAGTCTTCGTCCTAGGCGAAGCCGGCATCGAAACCGAGCTGCGCGAATGCGGCGTCCCCTTCATCGGCGGCACCGACCCCGCCTACCGCCGCGACATCACCCCCGCCGACTACACCGCCATGGCCGACGGCTCGCTCCTCGACGACGACGTAGCCATCGTCCTCGCCGGCCTCGACTTCCACATTAACTACCTCAAGCTCGCGGTCGCATACCAATACCTCCGCCGCGGCGCCAAATTCCTAGCCACAAACACCGACAGCACGCTGCCTAGCAACCACACCTTCTTCCCCGGTGCAGGCTCCATCAGCATCCCCCTCGTCAACATGACAGGCCAGCAGCCTATCGCGCTCGGCAAGCCGAGCCAGGCGATGATGGACAGCATCGAAGGCAAGTTCCAGTTTGATCGCTCCAAAGCGTGTATGGTCGGCGACCGTCTCAACACTGACATCAAATTCGGGATCGAGGGACGGCTGGGGGGGACACTAGCAGTGCTGACGGGAGTGAGCAAGCGCGAGGAGTGGGAGGTTGAGGGCGCTGAGACGGTCCCGGCGTACTATGTGGATAAACTGAGTGATATCAAGGTATAGAGCGGGTATCGGGGCTCCCGAGCGAGCGTCATGGCGGGAAAACTCATCAGTGACCATTTTACAGTATATAGACTAGAGTAACTTGGATACCTGGGTTACAGTAGAAGACTCTGCACGAGGGAAAACTGCACGCGACCCGTCACTGGTGAACCGGCTGATCTTGACTGTGGCTTTACCCTTTTGCACCCCTCGAGTTAATACTATTGTGGCTGGTGGCAACGGCCCAAGAGGGGCATTTGACGTCATGAGACCGGGTTGATCTCGCAAGTTGAGGCAAAACGCCACAGTTAAAAGGTGGCGTCCCATATGGACTTTTCTCATTTCTTTCTTCTGAATTTACAGCAGATCTGGGAGTTTATTCTCTTTTCTTATGTTCAGGGCATATTTCACAGGCGCTTTTAGGCGTTCCAAGTCTGCCCAAGAAAACCCAAGAAGTCCCAAGAACACCCAAGAAATTCAAGCTCGCTGTCAATCAACACCCAAGAGCCAAGAGCCACCGGCTTAGGCTTATCTCTTATCGCCGCTCCTCCGAAGGCCATCTGAGACTTCAAAAAACCCCCACCAAAAAAAATAGCAAGCACCCCCACTATCCCTCCAATCACCACACTCCGCACAACCAGCACTCCCCCCAATTTGCCGAGAAATTTCTTAGAGGGTGGGAGACCCGCGGGCGCGCCACCCGCCCGCCATGTCGAGCATGGATACGGAGTCGGACGAGGAGGCCCAGCGCGCTCACATGGCGTCGACGGTACTCCTTGCTCAGCGCGCGCGCTTGACGAGCTCCCTGCGCGACAGCCCTTACGATCTCGTGCTGTATATTGAGCGCGGTGCTGTGCACTCCGAGCTCGGGTACCCCGATCTTGCGGCCGGGGATGCGTACCGTGCGCTGCTGCTGACGGATGAGGTGAGGGATGATGGCTTTGAGTATCATGAGCTTGCAGCGGAGGCGCTGCGGGGTCATGAGGAGGAGGGCATCCTAGGGGAGGGAGCGGGGGGAGGGGTTACGGCGCTGTTGGATATTGCGAGTACGAGGTGTTACCGCATTTTGGCTATTAGTCTCTTGCTCTGTGGGTGTCTGAAGAGTGCACACGAGTTCTGTGAGAGGGGACTGGAGAAGGCGCCTGGGGACGAGGAGTTGAAGCAGGCGCAGGAATATATTGTCAATCTGGCGAAGCGGAGGTTGAAGACCGACGCGGCGGTCAACGCTGAGGACTTCCCCGACCAAGGCCTCGTGAGACGCGAGGTCTATCCGTGGAACGACTACGAGCCCGATCGCTATTCCAAGGAGACCCTCGATTTTCTGAACGAGGAGCTGGCCAAGGTGGCGCCGAAATGCGTCGCATTGGTCACGGAATTGCCTACCTTGGGAGATGAGTTGCTCACTGGCGTAGATGCCGACGGCACTATCCCGACGAATAAGCAACTTGGACTCTTTGCCAGGGAGGATATCGCACCGATGGAGACAGTGCTCCTTGAGATTTCCGCCCTGACAGTCAACAACTCGCAGGTATACCCACTCTGCGACGCGTGCAGCTCTGAGCTTCCAGACGTGGGAGACGAGCAGCAGGGTGTGCCGTGCGAGCTGTGCACGGAGACGGTATACTGCTCTCAGGAGTGCCACGACTTTGCAATGGAGACTTACCATACGGCCGTGTGCGACCGGGACGTCGATGGGATTGCGAAAAACAGCCACCAGAGGGAAACCGCCAACATGCTCCATTTGCTCCTCCTCGGCCGCGCGCTCGCCATGTCCGAGACACAGCAGATACACCCACTGGAGCTCAAAGAGGTGAAATATATTTGGGGTGACTTCCTACCTACCAGTTCGAACGCCGTCCCCTCCTCTCCTCAAGCCGGGCCACCCCCGGTCTGGACGCTACCTTTCTCTTTCCGCGCCAACATCACCGGTCCCCTGGACATGCTGGAGAAGATGGAGGTCGACGTCTTCGCAGATATTGAGAAGTACGACCTGTGGATCTTCAACACCCTATACTCCAAGTTCCGCGGCACAGCAAGTGCGCGCGTGAATAAGCTCGACGGTCGCCCCGAGGTCGCTGCTGTGCATCCCCTGTGGTGCCTCGCGAACCACGACTGCGACCCGAACGTGCAGTGGGAGTGGGGCATGCGGATGAAGCTGTGGGCGCGCGATCGGCGGATCGATGGGCGAGCCCCGGGTGTCCTCAAGGGAGAGGAGATCATGAACCACTACTGCGATATTGAACTGCCGGTGCAGGAGCGCAGGGAGTGGGCGAAGGGCAGCCTGGGTGGTTACTGCATGTGTGACCGCTGCCGCAGGGAAGCGAAGGAAGAGGAAGCTGCGAATGGAGTGGCGGCGGTGGTGAGCATGGTCAGTGACTTGAGCATTGCGAATGAGATAAGCAGGGCGCATGAGCTGTCTGCGGCGAATGAACAGCCTAATGGGGTTCCCGAGGTCAACGGCATTAGACAGGCCTCTTAGACGGGGGGTTGGATTGGGGGCGGACGGCATCATGCACATATGAGCGGAATGTATATAACACGTGGGATTCCGCATTTGGACTTACTGGCGTTTAGCTCATCGAAGTGAAGCTGTTGACTTCCTGCTGTGCTCGGCAGTATATGTATAGAGCAGTAAATTCAGCAGATCCATTACTCAAAAATAAAAACTTGCTAGCGCTCAAGAGAACCTAATGAGCCTCGATTATCTTGAAGAGACCTAGGAATTGAAAGCGTAGGACAGTCTCCGTCAGTTGATAGAAGAGAAAGAGGATCTGACCAAAGGCAGCTCTTTAGATGGCCAAAAACAGGCTTCGATTAGCTTTGGACAATTACTGATCACGTGCAATGAGGGGTGTATTATGTCACGTGCGATAGGAGGCGGGTGGCTTGGAAATTAAGGGCACAAGTGGCACAATACTCGAGTACTTAGTCTTGGCATTTCGTTATCTCGTATCTGCATGTAGTCGTCATTATGATTGGGACCTTTTTATTTATTTATTTATTGCGCCTTGTCGTTATTTCTCTACGTAGGCCACTCTATTTTGATAATGGGCGTATATATTTTGTATGAATATAATTCAAATCTGTATTTTGGTATTATATAAATATACTACAATTAATATACTTCAATACTCCATCCCCCAAACATTAAAAGACAACGCAGAAGAGGGGTAGAGTAGCACTCAATCTCCTTGTGCCTAGCTTAGTTTACGTTTACTACTGTATGTAGGTGTGTTATGCTGTAACAGTCTAAACTTACCCCACGCTAGGGCGAAAGGACCCCGCGACGACTCAATTATTCATTATAATTCCCCAACTACCCTGATTCTGCCTGTTTGTGTGCCACGCCACTCTGCAAGGAACCACTGAATTCTTCTTCTCTTCTTACAATTATTGTCTCACACTCTGTATACTTGATTCTCAACTGCATCATCAAAAAAAAGTCTATACTCTCGAGACTACAGTTGCGAGGAAATCAGCAAAATAGCCAAGCGGAGCAATATCAGGCCAAGGAAAGACCTACCGAAGCTCTCTACTAAGCGGGTTCTCTCGATTGCATAATCTCTCCGTTTGCAGCCTTATCCCAAACCCACCGACCTGAAAGCTGTCTTAAACACCCCGGACCCTCCCAGCCGCTCTATCGAATACATTTCCAACTCAGGTTCTTCGCTGAATACTACCCTACCTCGTCATCTCATCCTCGACGCGAAAAACAACACCAAAGCGCAACCACTCACACCCAAAACCACCAAGATGGGCAAACAACCAAATCTCTATTCCTTCCCCAAAGTCGAGGACCTCGCCCTCGCCCTCCGCCAATACGTCCTGACCGCGCAAAACGCCGGCATCAGCAGACACGGCACCTTCAAAGTCGCCGTCTCCGGCGGCTCCCTCCCCAAGACCCTAGCCCTCGCGCTCCTCCCCCCCTCCTCCTCCTCCAGCCCCGACGAGACCATCAACTTCTCGCGCTGGGAAATCTTCTTCGCCGACGAGCGCGCCGTGCCCCTCGACCACGAAGACAGCAACTACGCGCTCCTCAAGTCGGAGCTGCTCGACAAGATCCCCGCCGAGCTCGGCGCCCCGACCGTCCACCCCATCGAGGTTGCGCATCTGAACGACGTCCAGGAACTCGCTGACCAGTACGAGAAGGACCTCGTTAAGAGCTTCGCGCAGCGCGATTCCGTCAAGTTGCCTGTGTTTGACTTGGTGCTCTTGGGATGTGGACCGGATGGGCATACGTGCTCGCTGTTCCCGGGCCATGAGCTGCTGCGCGAGTCGGACGCGTGGGTCGCGTCCATTGAGGATAGCCCGAAGCCGCCGGCGAAGCGGATTACGCTCACGCTGCCGGTGGTGAATCACGCGGTTAAGATTGCGTTTGTGGCGACGGGGGCGGGGAAGAAGGAGGTGCTGAAGAAGATCTTTGAGGAGGCGCCGGAGTTGCCGTGTGGGCTTGTTAATGAGGGGGGTGGGGATAGAGTGAGCTGGTTTGTGGATGATGCGGCTGTGGATGGTGTGAGCTATCCAAGGAGGGGTAGCCTGTGATGTCTGTCGATCGGGGGTTTGTTTCTTGGTAGACACGGTCGCTCTTCCGATGATGTGACCGGATAAGACAGGACGGATGTGGACGCGGGAGCTGAAGGAATTCTATCGTTCACCCCACCATGAGGTCTCGGTGGTTTTTGATTGCTTGTTGGCTTGAAATAGACGGGAAAAGAGGACAGTGTCGCCACGAACATGCGTGGTAGTAAAGGGACAAGAGGATAGAGAAATTGTTGCGAAGGGAGTTATTTAGCATTGCTATCCGCCATGCACGTTTTACACTGAAGACTAGGCTGTTGGCCGAGACGCATGTAGCTTCACCAAACTTATTTTGCTGACTATCATTCGAGCCTGTTGCTTGTTATTGTGATACTGTAGAGTGTATTGTTCCAAACAACCTGACTGACAGCGACCATATCCAAGCAAGTGCCAGTTCAGTGACGCAAATTACGAGATACCTCAAAAATCATTGATATGTATATCTATATATATAGCTCGTATATCATACAAATCGTAGCTCTCCGCGCCAGGCCGAGGGCATTCCTATATACAGCAAAGCCGCCCCCGTTTGTTCCAACCTGCCCGCATTCTAAATCCCATTTTCCGCCCTGATCCCCACCTATTTCCCCCAAAAAGCAACCCAAAAACGCCAATCTATGTCCCATTCTATACTTTTCATCGCCTACCATATTTCACATCTCAAACACTCACCGCAGCCGGGAGCACGACAGCCTCTTTACCCTCCACAGCTTGCTCACCCCCCACCAACCCTTCCAGCCCCAATTCCTTCCCTTTTACCTTCTCCAAACACCCCTCACAACACCTCACCGCACACCACGCACAACACCACCTCCCCTCCCTATCCTGAACTCCACACACCCCACACGCAAGCGCATACACATCATTCCTACTCCGATGCATCACGCGATGTCCCTGATAACAGCGTACCTGCGTCTCTGCAAGCGGGAGCGCGGGGTACACCGCCTCATCATCAGGGTCGGTCGACGCAATTTGCAGGAACGGCGATGACTCGAGGATGGTCGTCATGCGCTTGCTGATCTCGCCGGGGACTTGGAGCTTATATGCGTTTTCCTCCGCGGGACTGAGGGCCTTGGGGCTTGGCGGCTGGCTTTTGGAAGCCGCGATGGGGCTGAGGGGTTTGGGGCTGGGAGCGCCGGTTTTGGTGGCCGTGGGGCTCAGGGGTTTGTTGGGGCTTGAGGTCCCGGTTTTGGTTGCGATGGGGCTGATGGGTTTGGGGCTTGCGCGGCGTCCGCGGGGTGGTTCTCGTGTAGCTGGGGGCGAGGCACGGGGGCTTGATACGGCGATGAGAGGGGGTTGTTGGGATGGTGGTGGTGGTGGTGGCGTGGAGGTCGTGGAGAGGGTTAAGTCGGTAGCGGAGGGACTGGTCTTGGTGCGGAGGAGAGGGTGGATGTGTGCTTGTGCGGGGTCGACCGGCCCTTCGAGGATGGATGCGTTGGCTACGGTTTGGATGCTTGATGTTGATGCATTGGTAGGTGGTAGTTTCGGGCGTTGGGGGAAGGAGAATTGTCTGCCGCGACTGGGTGGGCGACTGCTGTGGCCGGTACTTGGGCGTGACGATGGGTCGTCAGGGGAGATTTGAGGGGAGTAGGGCGAGTGAACGAGAGGCGTCAAGGGTGCGGGTGCTGGATCCTGTTTCTGGTACTCGGGGGTGGGGAGGCGTGTGACCGTCGGCTGGGTGCGTGTTGGTGTAGATGGTGTAGCCTCATCTGTGTTTCCGGAGTTGCGGAGCTTGTTCTTCAGCTTCAATAAGTTCCAGCCTGAACCTTCCGGTGACGGGAGGTCTGGAGAGAGGTTATCTTCGCCGTCGGATGCACGAAGCTTGTGCTTGATTTTTGAGAATGCAGAACCACTCCCCTTTTTCTCCGAAGGAGCAGACACATTCTCATCCTCGGTGGCGCTGAATTTGTTCATGAAGCCGGTAGGCTTGGGGCTAACAGTATCAAAGGATCCTTGTGGAGTGTGGCTTGGTGTCTGAACATCTCTGTGTTGGTTGAGTTGCTCTGTAGAACGGAATTTGTTCTTGAAGTTCGCGAGTCTCCCACCCATGGTTTCTGGTTGTGGCGGAGCTGGACGATGAGGGACAGGCTTATTGACACTCTCTTGTTTTATAAAAGGTTGTGTTTGTTCTTGGTTGTCCTGAATCTGCGTGGCCGGTAGCTTATATGGAGCTGGTCCTGTCGAAAGCTGTGAATACTGTGTCGTGGGGTGACTGTATTGCCGTGCGCCTTGCTCAGGTCGTCCGTTTGATTGTTGGCTCTTCTCAGTGATAAATTGTGTTGGTCGTGACGGGAGCCCTACCGCAGGGCGTTCTGGACGTTGGGGTGCTTTTCTTGGAACTGCTGGGAGAGGAATTTGAGGAGCATCAGACGCCGCTTCTATATTCCTCAGAGGCTGGCCCCCGGTGAATCCATTACTCTTTGCCAATTTCAAGTCCGTAATTTTGACGCTTCGGTCACTTCTTTGGGACCTACGACGCCATAGCTCTGGCCGCCCTGACGACGTTGTACTTGAAATGGAATTGGAATGCATTATCTGTGTCGATTTGAGAATCTCTTCCAACTCGAACTGATCTTCTTGCTTCGTTCCCAGCACTGGCGAGTCTGGCCCCGACTTTATGTGAGCTTCTTCTTCTTCCCACACGAGAGAACTTGCTGACTCCCTTCGTTCCGGAGAGTTCGTCCAGCTACGACGGGTGCCAACAGTTCCAACCGTATGCGAGGAGTATACTGAAGAACCACCGGCAGATGGCTTTCGAACATGCTGTACATGTTCAAGCAGCACCGACTTACGTGGTGGAGCACAGTCAGGCACCAAATCAAGGAGAGATGAGGGGCTTGGAAGAGACCTCTCATCGTCGTCCGGAGCTTCCGGTGTTTGCGACTGAAACAAGGACATTTGGTCACGGACGATGTCGGACTGGGGCAGAGTCTCTGGCAGAGCTTTAGAGACCGGTTGGTCTCCGTTCGGAGTAGGAGAATCGACAGTCGCCATCCTTCTTCTCAGAGCTGACAGTTACTGACAGAAGTGGTCCAGCTCAAGGTTTCTGCATCTGCAAATTCCACGCACAGTAATCAAGTCACAGTTCGGAAAGTCCAGAGGATGTTTATGGGATGGAAGGCCAGTGGATCACTGGAGTTCCAGGGCAGACCCATCCAGGGCAGACCTAAGATCACAATCATGCTAATTATGATGATCCCTCCCAGGGATCTGCCGTGGCATCAGCCCTGCTGGGATCTATTCAGGATATGAAACTCGATATATCGCGTTGCTGACGGGCATTAAAGTAGTGCAGACGCAATAAAAGCAAGGATGAGGGGATCAAGACCCCATCAGGGCTGCTCTTCACCCCACATAACGCGTACTATAGAGCAATCATAACCGAGTTAGCAATTGATTGACTGGATTTCCGTGGCTGTGGGCTAGCAAATGGAAGAAATAAGTGGAATTTCGCGTTACAGATTTACCAATCATCCCACCCATGAACGATAAAACGCTCGGCTTAACTCTCTTGGGAGAGAGTGGAGATGTTAGAGAAATGTTGGAGAGACACGGGAAAATGTTCCAGACTATGCGTGTACTTAGCACGGCCTGGCCGACCACTGTAAGCTGTGCAAACCAGCTTATGTGGAGTTTACTTCTAGAAGACAGAAATAGAAACAGAAAAATAAATCCAGGTACTGTAAATAATGATGAGAGAGATAAAACGAGCCATAAAATAGTAGTCATGTTTTTTTAAAAAATAAAAATAAATAAATAACTAGCAGATCGATGTGCGATTGCCATAGTATGTAGTGCCAAAAGGCATCCTTAGGGTAATGCAACTTTAACTCTTAGGCAAATTTACCATGTGTGATGCCCCTCTATTCGTCGTCACCCGAGAGACCACATCCACTCCACTTTCTCGGCTCCCTCACAACAGTAACAAATAAACAAACGCCCATGAATGAAGCAGAACTATGGCAACTGCACCACTTCCAAGCCGGACGCGTTCCATACGGAAGCCAAATGCTGGGATTGACCTAAAGTCGAGATTAAATGGGTTGAATAGCGAACAGGCTCCAGATGCGCCCGGGGGAAGGAGCCGCGGCGGTGGAGACCTTGTCGACCCAACCACCACAAGAAGCCAATCCCCAAGCAAGCTGCCTATGAGGCCTCCTAGCTCAAGCTCTTCAACATCACGACTCACAAGAACTGGAAGTTTATCGCACCGGGCAGCCCCAGCTGGCTCACAGCCAGGTGATGGATCCATGCGCCCTCCACGGTCGGTAACGACCAGACCGCCATTGAGCTCCAGCTCCCAATCTGTAGCCAACGATGGCTCTATGCGGCCCCCTCGGTCTGTAACGACCAGACCACCACTGAGCTCCGACAATAATAGACCATCCGTCAGTAGACTGCCAGCATCTTCCGACAACAATAGATCATCCGTTAGTAGACCGCCATTGTCTTCTGACAACCAGAGAGCCGTGCCCCTTCGTGCTGGCTCTAAGACACCCACTGAATCATCGACGGGCCTACAACGACGACCGAGTACCACTTCCCGACACGCCCGCACCACCTCCACTGGCAGTGCGCCCTCCATCCGGCCTCCAACTACAAGACACACCCGAAATACTTCTGTCTCTCAATTAAACTCCGCGACGACCCTCAGGCCGCCGTCGGAGACCAAGCAGGCTCCCAATCCCGCCCTACACCGCCCCAATTTTTCTACTCTACAGCAGCATTATTCGCCAGCCAAGTCGATAGCACCGAAGCCGACCACTGCGAGCTTGC
Organism: Pseudogymnoascus sp. VKM F-4516 (FW-969); assembly: GCA_000750815.1. Lineage (NCBI taxonomy): Eukaryota > Fungi > Ascomycota > Leotiomycetes > Thelebolales > Thelebolaceae > Pseudogymnoascus > Pseudogymnoascus sp. VKM F-4516 (FW-969). The sequence goes on along the minus strand of JPJZ01001045.1, from coordinate 37,199 downwards.
TGGCAGCTCCGTCACCGAGTAAATTGCCCTCGAATGTTGCGATATCAGCCGAGACAGCCCGGCTGCAAGCCGAGTTATTACAATTACATCTCCTTCACCGCGATGCTTCATCAGTGCAAGCGCAATGGCGGGATAGTGCAAGGGATAAGCTAGGCCAGAAGTTTGAGACATTGGTGAGGAAGCACGAGGGATTGGTGGCACAAGAGGAGGCACAGCATGGCAAGACTAATGCCCTAGCCTTGAAGGTGTGGGCGGACAGCGGCATGCCAGGATGGGGATTGGAAGAGAAGATACAGGTCCTGGATGAAGTGGTTACCGGTGTATGGAGCATGGGTGAATCAGGCGGAAAGTACGCCAGGATTGTGAGGAGGTTTGAAAGGTGGATGCATACAGTGGTGGATATCCAACAAGGGCGTGAAAGAGGTCATCTCCTGGATGGCGACGAAGTCATGTTTATCGAAGACATCGATGGCAGCTGGGGCGATGACTGCAGAGTCCAAGCCAGGAAGCTAGAAGAATGGAGGGATAAGCTTGCTGACCTGGGAGAAGTTGAGGTCAAGAGCAGCCTCGCAACTGCCGTCGAGGGTTGTACGACGCTGGTTAGAGGGATGTTGGAAGAGTTGGATATTATGAGGAGAGTCGAGAAGGAAGTTATGAAGAGCGAGCAAGTCTGGATCAAGGAGATGATCAACGATGCGGAAGACGATGAGGACGTTCCTGTCGTTTCTGGTGCCGCTTGGCACAGATGATGAAGGCATGACACTGTTTAGATACCCATGTGAGCGAACAAGATGCGGCTAGCAAGCGGCGAATGAGGACTATATCTATATATATATATGAATAATGCATGTAATTTTTATGGAGTCAAGTTGTCTGAATGGGAAGGTCGATTGACCATGCACGTGACATGGCGCCTTGTCAGCACGGTTGAACTCCGATGTTGCTGAACAATCGAGGCGGGGTGGCCCAATCGAGACTTCCGAACCGCGTCGGTCAGAATATTATCGTCAAAGGGCGCGATTGCGTTTGGATAGCTGCAAGTGCGATCGCAGGAATCGCAGTGTAGCTTAGCTGGGGATCTAGCACTTCAGTGCTTACCTTGCTGCGAACGAACCTCCGTCCTAAGACACCCGTCAGCATTTAAAGCTCCCGCCATCCAGTAGGGTACGCGGAATGGCTCTCGGTAACAGAAATAGTACGGGCCATGCAGCTCCCTCGGAAACATCGCCCTTACTCGCCAACGCTTATGGGAAGACGAGTGATGGGAAGTTGACGATTGTTCCCAATGAGCCCATTGAAGAACCGGTCGGCGACGATGGCAGGATTAGGGACGAGGAGGCCCCTGAGATGGGGCAAGCGCCGAATCCGTTGATGGAGGGATTGCCAGAGGTTGCTGCGAAAATGCACATCCTGCTTCCTGCTGTTGGGATCGGAGTAAGTATCCAAATGCTTCTTTTTAGGTGTTATATATCTAACAATATGTGCAGGTTTTCCTCGCTGCAGCAGATCAGACCATCATCGTCTCCACCTACGCCAAGATTGGGAGTGAGATGAACGCTCTTAACAGCACCAGCTGGATAGCCACAGCGTACCTATTCCCCTGTGGTATCTTTAGAAACCTCCCTGACTAACAGTTGCCCAGGTACTTCCTCACCCTCACCACCTTCCAGCCCTTGTATGGCAAGTTCAGTGACATCTTCGGCCGCAAGATGGCTCTCCTGATTGCCTACACCATTTTCGGCGTTGGCTGCCTCTTCTGCGGAGTGGCGCGGACCATGCCCGAGCTGATTGCCGCGCGGGCTTTTGCTGGTATTGGCGGAGGCGGCATGTCGACCGTGGTGAGTATTTTGCTGAGCGATATCATCCCTCTGAGGGAAAGGGGGAAGTGGCAGGGGTACCTCAATATCATCTACGCAACCGGTGCAGCCAGTGGAGCACCGATAGGGGGCTTGCTTGCAGATTCCATAGGATGGCGATGGTAAGTCGGCTTTCCTCTTGACATCCACTCATTATATAGTACCCAAGACTAACGGATCACATAGGGCCTTCCTTGCGCAAACACCAATCTGCGCCCTGGCATTCATTGCAGTCTACTTTAAGCTCGACCTCCCCGCTGTATCCCGTGCGCACTGGGTCACTCGTCTCGGCCACATTGACTTCCTCGGCGCGTCCCTCCTCATTATTGCCACATGCTCGCTCCTAGTTGGTCTCGACCTTGGCTCAAACACTTCCTGGACGAGCACCTTGACCATCTCCCTCCTCGGCGCCTCTGTGCCCATCTATGCTTTGTTCATGGTGGTCGAGCACTACGTCACGCATCCCTTTGCTCCAAGTGGCATTATCTTCAACAGGCTCCTTTCGCCACCACTCATCTGCAACTTTTTCGCCTTTGCAGGATACATGACAATGCTATTCTACATCCCTCTATTCTTTCAGGCCGTCTCTGGCTACACCTCCACGGAAGCGGGTCTCCTTTTGATTCCCGGCATCGTGGGATCTGTCACCGGCTCCGTTGGCGGCGGCATCATCATGCAGAAGACGGGCAAGTACTTCTGGCTCACAATCGTGGGGTACACTATGATGGCCACCGGAATGGCTTGCATCTTCCTCTGTTCTGGCGTACTTGTGACTAGCACTGTGGGGACGCTGATTGCATTCTCACTAACGGGTCTCGGAGGCGGCATCTCCGTGACGACGACGCTCATTGCATTAGTTGCATGTGCGGATCCGTCCGATATGGCTATTGTCACGGCATGTAGCTATCTGTTCCGTTCGCTCGGGTCTGCGGTCGGCGTGTCCCTCGGTGCAGCATTGGTTCAGCAGCGTCTTAGAGATCAGTTGGCAAAGATGCTGGGAGATGGAGAGGAGACCGAGGAAATTGTTCGCGGTGTTCGTGAGAGCTTGGAATATCTTGAGAAGCTGTCGCCGGAGGTCAGGGAGGTGGTGCGGCAGTGCTACAAGAAGGCTGTTTCGGCTTCCTTTGGGCTTGCCGGCCTCGTCTTGGTGGCGTCGGTGATAAGTGCCATGTTTATCAGGGAGAGGAAGCTGAGCCGGTGAACTGGGACAGTTGAAGGTGGAAGAGTAGATAGATTGAGGGGAGTGTTGGGTATAAAGGTAAGATTTTAGATTTAGAGATTTTTACAATACCTACCTGCTCCTCCATATGTATACAATTTTCTGGCAAGTATTATCGACTATAGAACAATGATATCTAAACTTTAATTGCCATATTTCATCGTTAATATATGGACCCTGAGAATTCGCTATCTGGTACTGTTAAAATCGAGACGTGGGGCACCCCGCGGCGGGTAGCTCCGGGACGGATTATCAATGGGCACCGCAATCGTCATTGATGAATTATTCAGCATCTAAACGTCTAGTTGCTGATATACGCACCTCCAAAAATCCCCATTCTATACTTTTATGGCTGTGAGATTTGCTTTTAACATACGTTCAATTTCAGCCTCAGCGATTTTAATATAACCATGGCGATAAGCACCCCGTTCCAGGTATTTTGCCTCCGCTTCCGGACCTCCGCCGAGACAATCATAACTGACCTCCAATACTAGACGCTATTCGCGGTCCCCATGACTTGCGAGAGCTGTGTTCAAGATGTATCCACCTCGCTACACAAGCTTGACGGGATTTCAAAGGTTGAGGCAAATTTAAGAGACCAATTAATATCGATTGAGGGAACTGGTTCGTCATGCCCCATCCGGTCCGGCGTGCTTGCTGCCGGTAAAACAACCTGTGACTAACAGAATTATAGCTGCACCATCTGCAATTGTTTCAGCGATCCAGGGAACAGGGAGAGATGCCATCCTACGGGGCACTGGGACTACAGACAGTAAGCCCCATCGGCCCTGACTGCGGTCACGTGCGGAGACAGTCTGCTAAATAATACAGGTTCTGCTGTGTGTATCCTTGAGACTCACTCGCAACAGCTGGCCGATAAAGTGAAGGGTCTCATAAGGATGGTGCAGGTCTCACCTTCATTAACTCTGTTTGACCTCACGATACGTGGACTGGCGCCCGGCAAATACAACGCCACGATCCGAGAGACTGGCGACATTTCACAGGGCGTCATATCGACAGGAGCCATGTGGAAGGACTCGACAAAGACGGACGGACCGCTGGGTATTAAGGGCCGCTTAGGAACTGTTAATGTGGAGGGGAATGGGGTGGGGAGTGTATTTGTTGAGAAGCCGATCCAGATCTGGGAGATGATCGGACGGAGCATTGTGGTTTCGAGACAGCACGACGGAGAGGGTAAGTTCGAGAAGAACGATGACAACACTCTTGTGGGGGTGATTGCCCGCAGCCCTGGAGTTTGGGATAACGATAAGACTGTCTGCTCTTGTTCTGGGAAGACGCTGTGGGAGGAGAGGAAGGATGAGGTCGGTAAGGGAATGATTTAGAGGGAAGTTTTGAATCGCAATATATCCCATATATCACCTCGACTATAAACGTAAGGTTTGAATTTGATCCTTGAGTTTAATTCTGCAATCATAACTAGCTCCGATGAAGATCTCGCCTTACTGGCCCCCTTCCTATTAAATTGAAACGCTATTTCCCCATCCTAATCTTGATCATCATCATCACTCCCATCCTCCCCCACTCCACCGCCCTTCCTAGCCTCCTCTTCCACACCCCTAGATCCCATCCCGCCCACATCTGCATTACACGCACAGTGACATTCAGGAATGGGACACTCATTATGCACCTTGAACCAGCCTCTCGCATGGTCCGCATGGAACGCATGATCACACTTCATGCAGAAGCTCATGAAATTCGCGAGACGCTGGTACGGCTCCGCAGCCACAGGACCCTTATCACTACGCGGCATCCCCAGCGTCAGCAGGCAAATGCCGCACCGTGGTAGATGCCGTCCGCACTTCGGGCAACTGATTCCCGCGTGCGTGCCAGAGCTATACAGCGGGTTGCGGTCCCCCGACGCCGAAACCGCAGAGGCCTTAGGCGCCGAAGCGTTCGAGCCGGTATTGTCAAGGTCGTTGGTGAAAGCGGTGTCGCAGTGCATACAGCGGAGTGTGACTTGTCGAGGCCGCGGCTTGATCACAGTGAGGCCGTCTCTGTCCCTGCTCTTTTTTGTGCTCTGAACATCAAATCGACAGCGATCAACGAAGAGGCGATTTTTGTTGTGTAAGTCTTGGTAATCGGCTCGCCACTGCCACACTCTGAAGTCGTCAATGTACAAAGGAGCTGCAAAATGGATAATCAAAGTCGCAGTTTGATAGTCGCCGAATTTCTCGATATAGGCGCTGAGTAGGGACACAGCACTGTCCGTAATTCCCGTGAGTACCAGGCCTTCAATGTCACCAGTTCGAACAACTTCCGCAGTTTGTCGGTTGAGCCAGTTTGGAAGCTCGGTATCGTCGAGGTTATGGAGTGCAACTCCAACCCGGTCTCGTAGCGGTAAAGACGGTTCGTTTGCAATTGCTCGCCAGTCGCCTGTACTGATGAGTGTGTATATAGCTCGGAGATAGGGATCATCGGCCATATCTGAAAGATCAGACATATTGTAGTCCCATTCTTCCTTTTGAAGGGGAGGATTTCCCTTAACTTGGAGGCTAAGAGCGAGACCGATGAACAGAAGGTTCTTTCCTCCGCGTTTTAAAGATTCAACTGCTCGCTTCGGGTTCTTCTCGAAAAGAGCCCATGCGGCTGCCATTGTATATTGGCCCTTTGCTTCCAAATCCAATAGGTCTCGTTCAAGCTCTGCTGGAGATTTTCCCCAGCCACATATCGCAAGGCACATTTGCCGGTGATGTGGTCGTTTTGTCGGGACGCTTTTGAATAAACCGCGGCCCGCCTTCTTGTTAATATCTGCAAGGGCTGCACTCCACTCCTCTTCATCGGGTCTGGCAGCAGCCGCTGGATCAATTAACCTTGATCTATACTTAGACCCGAGGTCATTGTTCCAAATACTTTGCACGCCCATGTATGCGAGATTCAACTGGCCAGAAACCATGCCATCAGCAGCTGCAGCCGCCTCAGCACCGTCAATCCATATCCACACGTCTTTTAGCCACGGATCATCTACAAGGATGTCGGCGTTCCTCAGACAATTAAACAAGTAACCTTGTTTTATGCGGGCTATCATCAGAGAGTTGATTCGATCCGGCAGCTTATCTTTAGACCCTAGGTCATTCGTTTTCCGGGAAAATAACTGTTCGTGGCGTTCCCTGCTTGAAAGAATGCGGCTTGTGAGCAATCCATCTAAGCCTTTGCCAGCAAGTTCACTTGAGTTGGCCATGGAGCTGTCATCGGCACCAACAAGCACAGTGTCGAGCATTGAAGTAGCACCTGGGCTTGTCGGAGAAAGCGGAGGTTCGAACTTTTTGATCTTTCCGCCGGGGCCGAATTCAACGTCCTTCCGTTTCTCTGCCTCAAGCAGAGGTTTTAAAACGGCCTCCCGTTCTTTCTCGTCCGAGAACTTTGGAACAGTTCCTCGACTTTTATCTGATACAGAATTAGCAAAGATAGTCTGGACTCCGCTTAAATATTTAACATACGCTTTGCTCTCGATGAAAAGTCCAACAAGTCTAGAACAAGGTTTCGAGATAAAGATGGCTTCAGTATGACGCCCATCTTGTGATTGCTTCGTCTTGTGATAACTCTAGGTTGGTGGTACGAAGAGCCGAGTGTCACCCAGTCGAATGACACTATACGGTCATCATGAGAATACCCAAAGTTATCATTAAAGTAGGGATATTGCAAATCATGTGACCTCTTAACTTCTAGTAGCTCTGGCGATCCTTCAGTATCATTCTCAGACATTGGTTCGATGTGTTCTTTCTCGGTGCAGATGAGCTGCAATTCTCCGGCGCTTGAAAGGACTGCCAAGAGACCACGCTGGTCCCGACAATACCTTAAACTGCGAATATTCGTGTCATATTTAGGGTCAATTACCCGGTTGAGTTTCAAGGCACATCCCCAAGGAACGTCGCTCGAGTCTACCGTATCATTGTACATCTTTGATGCGACCTGGCGAGATGTTGCTCGCCGATCCCATATCATGACGCCTGGTGAATCAAGGGAGGACGAGGCAAAGTAGTTTGGGTCTTTATGGTCAATTGCAAGATTGTTGTTGCACCTTGTTTGGAAACTTATGACAGCGCCATTGGGATCTAAATGTCATTAGCCAAGTTTTAAATAGTATTGCCGGGGAGACGAACCACGCAGGTCATGAATTCTAACGCTTTGATTCTTCACCCCCACCACCAATGTTTGCGGCTGGTCCTCAAACCATCGAGTGCTCGTTATGGCGACACTTGCTTCTAATTTATGAAGCGGATCAGCAGGAAATGGCGGCGTTTGCCAACCTTTCTTTGCAGGATCCCAATTTGATAGGCGTTGGTTTATGTCCCAAATGTGAAGACACTGGTCATTTCGCACTCGATCGAGGCCAACTGCCAACAGCCCCGTGGTATTAAAAGCAACGGCTTGGCATGTTCTCTGGAGCTTCAATGGCAATATCATAGAGTCATTTGAGCCATCATCTACGCGTAGAAGATGAACCTCTCCGCTCTTGGTCCCAAGAGCAACAAGACCTGGGTTGCTTGGAGACCAATCGTATGTCCCAAACCCTTGGAAATCAGTATATTTTGCTACGTCCTCATAATCAAACTGTTCCGGGACAATCTGCCCTGTGGGTTTGTGCAGTTGTAAAATCCGGTAGTTGACATTGATGGATAAGAACTCGTCTCTCGTCCGGTTAGGCGACCACCTAATAATGCCATCGCCGCGGTCCATGACGAAAATACTACTCCTTTTAGCTGTTTGATCTTGCTTCCCTATCCATTGAACATGCTAGTTGGTTTCTAATCCTCATAGCATATTGGATGATGCAGGAGAATGCCGTTCGGTGTCAGGTGATGGATATGTCACCAGTCTTGAAGCTGCATGCCCTGGGATAGAAAAGAAGATAACTCAGAGAATGTCGTAAAATACCATCCTAATAACCAATACTAATAAGGAGAAGGTTGTACAACTTGTAAGTGCGGTTCATTGGATTAACGGAGCATGGTACAGAGTGGGCCACGATAGGAGGTTAATCCGCTAATCCGATCTACCGGCAAAATTTTAATCCGTTGTCAGAAAGTTACAACGCAAATCAACGAGAATTCAATCAAGACGCCGCGATAACTTTTATAGTAAAACTATTTACTTTCCAAAGGCAATATGCCCGCCAAACGCCCACATGAAGATTTGGATGGCATCCATGAATCAAGACAGCCGCAGGTCCATCACGACGATCCCAACCCTGCAAAGAAGCCACGCCGCGATGGACCACCAAAGATCAGGAAGCAAGTGCACGCATCCAGTGTGAATGCTGTTAAGAAGCGGATACGTGATGTGACTCGTCTTCTTGCACGATCCGAAGATTTGCCAGCAGATGTCCGTCTTGAAAACGAGCGAGCACTCGCTGCTTACCAGCAGGAGCTAAATGCTGCCGATGAAGAGAAGACAAGACAGCGAATGATAAAAAAGTACCACATGGTTCGGTTCTTTGGTAAGTCTGAGTTCTTGAAGGGTCTAATGATTGTCGTTAACATAAGACATAGAGAGGCAAAAGGCGACGAGGACGCTTAAAAAACTGAAGAAGCGCCTGCTAGAAGCGACGACGGGAGAAGAAGTCGAGGATATCAAAGCTCAGATGCATATCGCCGAAGTCGACCTAAACTATGCGCATTCATACCCACTAAATGAACGATACATCAGCTTGTATCCACCAAAAGGCGCCGAGGAGAAGGAAGATGAGCAGAAAGATGCTGTAAAGCCACCGATGTGGGCAGAGATTGAACGACGGATGGAGGAAGGCACGCTGAAGGAGCTGCGGTATGGCGTGAGAGAGGGGCACGTTGAGAAGCCAAAAATAAACAGGCAGAAACCAGCAACTACAAAACCACGACTTGCGTCGGAAACTCAGAATGTTAAGAAGAGGGTCGAATCGGGAGAACGTGTGGGACAGAAAGAACGGGTTCCGGAGCCGCAGGACTACACTCTAAATCGCAGGGAGAGGAGGAAGGCCATGATCAAGACTGGTGCTTTAATAACCTCGAAAGCGTCGAAGAAACCCGCAATCCATGAGCCAATGCGTAATGAAGTGGACAACGATGATAACGGCAGCGATGGGGGTTTCTTTGAATGATCTGTATAGAACATATATGACCCAGTGGAGTTTGGATAGCTTCCGGTATACCCAACAAACATACACTTTTGCAGGTCTTCCATAATTGTCCTTATTCTGGAGAGTGACTGCGTATATCAACAGTGATAACAGCAGCTGCAGCCGTAACTGTAATGAAGACTCTCAGTCGCTGACTGCTATTATTGTCATATTGGTCACTCAGGAACAGAACCAAAGAGAGAAATACTGTCAGTCTGAAGTCATAGTACTAGAATCGAATACATTTTTAAAGAATATGGAAGGTGCTAAACATGTTTTGTTGTGGAGTTGCTGGTTCTGCTTCGTGCAGGTTTTCGTAATCCTGCCTTAATTCACCATTCTTTGAACGATTGGCTCTCCCACACCAAAAGCAAGCAACCCCAGGTCGAGAACTAACTTGCTGCCTTCTTTGATACCCAATACCTCCAAGCTCACTTAAATATACCATCGATTCTCGTAGTCTTTAGAAGTGCGGGCCATTCCCATCTGTTCTCAACAAGCAATGGACGCTACAGCACTCCAAGCATCACCAGCTCCGTCAGGTATCAGGTTCGTAAGCATCGAGGACTTCGATGCCAGCTTCCCAGCTCCGGTAATCGGCCAACCTTATGTGCAAAACGCTCCTCCTACAGTCGCCCAGCCATCCACTTGTAATACTACAGTGAGCTCGGACGTGGCGGTGAACAACAAGGCGGGCAGTGACACTGGTGGGCCCACAACCACATCGATGCCAGATTTGGGCCACATGAACTGGATTGGCAAGCTCCAAGGTACTTCTAGCCTATACATAGCTTTTATTAATCATTAACAAATATTGACTCCGTCACAGAATACCACCAAGCCCATCCTGGCGCAGGGAGACATGAATTCACAGAGTCCTCCACGGCCGACTTCCCGCCTCGTTTCGTTTGTTCCTTGACAATTGGCGAGCGCCCTGAGCCATTCAGCCCCATGAACGGTTCCAGTAACAAGAAACATGCGAAACAGCACTGCTGCAAACTTGCTATTGAATGGCTTGTTGAAAATGGACACATGCCCTCCATAAACTCTGTTTCTTTCCCGAAATACCACCTGGTAGCTCCTCAAACCGTGGCAGGGTCTGCCAACAGTGCTGCATTGGCTACATCACCACCGTTGATGCAGTTGACTCCGGGCGCCGAAATTGTTCAAATCTGTCTCGAGCTGCGCTTGGGACTTCCGGCGTATGTCATGAAGAATGAACCTGCAGGATCAGCTTTTTGGAGCGGGTACGCCCATTTCCCGTCCAACCCCATTATTGACGGCCGAGTTGGAGAATTCACCAACGTCTTTGGAAAAAACAATGCCAAGGGTGACTGTGCACGGGAGGTGTTGAAATTTCTGAAGGATACTAAGAGGAACAGGGAGAGTATATTGATGGACGGAGTTAAGAGATGCAGGGAGAGTGCGACAATAGAAGGGGCTACTGAACACAAGGAGCCTCGGAAATAGAAGCATGAGAACTCACACGCCGTCCGCCCTATCTAGTAACATCCAATTAAAGCCCGTGTGGGACTTGAGATTTATACATTGCAGTAGTTTCTCAGACAAGCATGCACTTACTATATTGTTCAAGTTAGATTGAACCGGGGGGCATTTGAGACCTGACACGCGAGAACCCCCTATGATGCTCAATCGTTACAAGAAAAGCGATTATCGTCAATATATCTGCAAAATTATGGGCTTTATAATTTGTTACCTTACACTGAATTTTCGTTGCGAAATCGCAGTCACGGGCCGAGCCATGGGTGGTGACGTTGAGGCCGCTGCCCATGAATCGGTGTGCGGGTCCACATGAGCTTTCCCCGCAGCACCTGTCAAAAGCCGACAACACATCGGGCAATGCTGCATCTGTTCCTGGCACCATACTTTATATCCTCCATACAACCCCTAGAAACACCCAAGGAGAAATAGTTCCTAGGAATTTAGTTGGCGATTCCAACCCGAGTAGCTGCGATACCCAGCCCGGCCCTGAGCTGCATCGTGCCACATGATAAGGTCTTCTTGTAACCTCGCCCCCCTCCGTATGTCGGTTCTCGTCACCACGATTGCAACATATATATGATGCACGCGACACCACTATACTCTCCCTACTAAAGCACCTACCCAAAACCGTGCTGCGCAGAGCCGATTAATCCACTATGTGCATACTCCTGGTATCGACGGCGCACCCCGCATACGCCCTCGTCGTTATCAACAACCGAGACGAGTTCATCCTCCGCCCAACATCTCGGCCGCACTGGTGGCGCGCGAACAAGCAAGAGATTCTATCGGCGCGGGACCTGCAGCGCGAGGAGCAAGGAACATGGCTCGGCATTACGAAACACGGAAACTTTGCTGCCCTGACGAACTACCGCGAGACAGACTCAAGTGATACCGAGCACCCGGTGCAGGGGTCGCGGAGCCGAGGTGGGATGGTTACGGCGTGGTTGACAAGCCATGAGAATGAGGACACGGGGGCTTTTGTTGAAAGGTTGCTCGAGGGCGAGGGCGTCAAGGATGTTGGTGGCTTCTCGCTGCTGTGTGGGAAGCTGAGGAAGCGACAGGAAGGCGGGCAGAATGAGGTCACTCCGTTGGCTATCGTTAGCAATCGCTGCGGAGCCGCCGAAGAGGTGCCATGGGTTGCCGAAAAGAGAGGAGAGGTGTATGGCTTGAGCAATACTTCATATACGGATCCGATTGCGTGGCCAAAGGTTGAGCTTGGAAAGGAGAAATTGTCACAGACAATAGAAGAGTCTGTTAAGGAATCCTTGGGGAAAGATGAGTTTGTGCAGAAACTATTCGACATTTTGGACACGAATACGTTACCTCCAGCCAATGGACAGTCCTTTGACAAGCTCATATTCCAGCTGAGAAAGTCAATATTCATCCCATCTATAGGAAGCGAGGATGCAGCGGTTACAATACCAGACAGAGACACATCGGCAACAAACCAGGCAGATAATAAGTTGAGTAATGCGGTAGAGAAATTAGAGGCAGCAGAGACACCGAATGCTGCTACTCCACCAATAATGAGCGGCATATATGGGACACAGCGCCAGACTATTATGCTCGTAGACTGGGATGGGAAAGTAAGCTTTATCGAGAGGTCTCTATGGGATGACTGTGGTAAACCCATACCACGCGGCGAGGGAGACATGGAATTTGAGTTCCAGATTGAGGGATGGGATGCATCAGACAATGAGTATGTAGCCCTTAGAACGTCGCGTCTGTAAGGAGCAAATAACTGAATGGTAAATGTTAATTAAGAACGCAGGTAAAACACTACTTAACGTCATAAGACACAATATGGTCACAGCAAAGTACCCAACTCTGCACGCTCCAAGGTGTGTATTTGTCGGTTATGATTGCCCCCGTATTGCTGTTTTTGAAGGCGGCATCAATGACACCTACAAACAGAGCATCATGCATGTGAATAACACCTGCATGGGGCACAACAACTTTGGAAATATTCGTTTGAGGTGCGGGCATTTATTCTCTCTGTGCTGAATGCCATGTGCACTTTAAACAAGGGAAAGGAATTTTTCTTGTTTTGTTTTTTGCTATTGGATATTATCAAATTTATATCCTAGCACTAAGCAATAGAATGCACCCAAAGCTATTAATTCACCCACCCATCATACGTCTACTTTGTGCCACTCTTATTCACGTTTGCACTTTTTTCCTCTAAGCTGTAACGGTATTTACTTAATTGTTGTGCTTGAGAGTGTAAATCGCCATTTCCTAAAATCCTCATAGGAAAGCCTAATTGGGCAAGAGGTGCTTTCCGGCTCATGCTATTCTATGGCACAGCTTCACCACCTCCAACTCACTTTACTTATTGCATGTTCTGACATCGACCGACTCACCTTCAATACGTCTTCTACCATCAAGTACCATTTGAGTCTCCAACTGTCAAACCCATGTCCGAGTGAGTTGCCCACCTAGCAACTGCATCAACACCTTCAATACAACAACATTGCAACCCCCTTTCTTGGATTTCAGGTATGTCATCTGTTTTGCGAGCCAGTTTCATGCAAATGATCTTATTGAAGCAACTTTATTGAATAATCTTCCAAGTATAACAATCTTGGCTACCATATTCTGTTATCATCTCAGACCTTTTTTCCAAGTGCTAACTATAGCAGCCAACGCAGATTACAAACACAACCATGTCGTCCTCCAACCCAACACCATTTGAGAGTGAGCGCCAATACAGACCAACCTACAATTCACTTCCGAAGTCGAGATCATCGGTGAACTTTGGAGCCCCGTTTCTTCCACCAATACAGCCAACCATTCCAAAGTCCGAATCGTCGGCCAACATTGGGGCTGCTTTTCATCCACCGATGAAAGCAGCTATGCGAAGGAGGCACAACATCATAAGTGATCTTCATAGTGCACCTACTGTGGCTACCTCAAGCCTCACAGCTTCTGCGTCGCAAACGTTCATGCATCCTCCAAATAGACTTCTAACCCCGACGAAGATCCCAAGTCCGATACGGGCTCCACAGGCGGCTGCCAAGAGGCGGCAACCCTCCTATTCTATTGCCGATAGTGACAATAGCGATTCTGATAACCATATCAAGCAAGCATCAACGGCAAAGGCAAAGACGCCTGCCCGAAACCAATATGTTGTCGACGGCGAGAGGTTTACACAGATCTTGCCAGCGTCTCATAAGAAGAATGGAGAAAACACTCCTAAAGTCAACCATCAAATGACGCCTAGATACCAAGCTCCAACGCCAGCACCTCCATCACAGCCAGAACCATCATTGCCCAGGGCACGCACGTTGCAGGCACTTACATCCCTAACAAATTCATTTTCACTCAACAGTCTTCGAAAAGCATCCTCCCACCTGTCACTCAGGGGCCAAACAGTGAGCACAGTCAGGTCTACCTCCGGTCCAGCAGCCTTTTTTTCCAGAAGTTCCCACCCAAGCACGCCGACCAAGTCGAACAAAGAATCAGCTGTTAATCTTCGAGATGTCAAGACAGGCATGCCCCAATCCTACTGGGCTGGTCGGTACAGGACGCTCGACGATAAATTTCGCAGCAAGAACTTTGAGATCGATTACCTAGAGTCTCCAGCTATTCTCGAGGCACTCAGGGAGATAGAGAAACTAGGAGAATCGTTCCAAGACGACAACATGTCCAACGCTGACCAGCTCCGATGCCGTCGAGTATTCGCCGTGTTAGAGACCCATTGCAAGACAGCAGATGCCAAGAAGAGCCTATGGAGCTTCCAGCAGGCATATGCGAGGAACCTTAAATGCCAGCAGCTCCTGCCTGTAGGAGGGACAATTCAAGAAAAGGAGAATATACTGTCCCGGGCGGCTGGGAAGCTTTTCAATAGGAATAGATCTGTGAGTGTGTTGGGCGATAAAAAGTTTATGAAGCACGAGACGAAGGCCGAGGAAAGAATGTATAGGAAGAAAGTAATGGAGAAGTCGCTCCTTGCCCAAGAAAGGGTATTCAACCAGTACGAGGAGGCTATGGAGGCACTTATAAGTGGAGAGTTGTGATGGTAAGGAGGAGCTGGTATGTAAGAGTAGTGTTTGCAATGGAGAAATGATGCGCTGGTAGAGAGAGGATTTGCACTGTACAAAAAAATATGAAGGACGGCATAGCATGATAGAGGTAGTGTGCTAGACAATAAACACCGAAAATTTTAGAAATTCCTGAGCATGAGATAACTTATTCAAATACACTATTTTATTAATACCTACGCGACCGATGCAGACTATTTTGCTATGAAGCTCCCAAATCTCATACCTTATCCCAACCCAAACGCCACGCTATGCGAAACCAAATATGCATGCTAGTATACCCCACCTTCTTAATCCATTATTTAATCTTTCGACTCTTAATATAGTCCCTCAACTGCTCATGCTTCGTCACAAAGAAGCTCCGTTTCGCATCGCTCCTCCACACCAGCACGCCAATCTCATCCGCGTACCTGACGCAGCCCTCATACTCGGCCAGCGACGCGAAGTCTTTGAACAGGAAGCCCGCTGTCGCCTTCATGCGCTCGTTCTCGATTTGCCAGAGGCGGATCTGGTCAACAACCGTGGGGGGAAGCACGGGCGACTTGCGACGTAACTGCGGGTGCGCGTGTGTCGTTAGGTACGAGATTATCTGGTCGGCCGTGATACCGTGCTCGATGGCGCCGCGGACGGAGTCGCGAGTGACGCGGCCCGATACCATGTTGGGATATCGGGTAGAGAGTTTGGCGAAGAGGGCTAAGACAGCGATCTGGAGGGGAGAGGAAGTATAGGCGTAGAGACGGTAGTTGGTTTCGATGACTATGAATCCGGTAGTGCCACCAGAGGAGGCGGGGGAGGCTGCAGCTGCGGAGAATCCGGAGGCGATTGAACGGAGAGCAGAGGCAGAGGATGTGAGGGTTGTGGCAAGTCGCGTTGGGAAGAAAGATGATGATGACGGGGGAGAATAAACCAGCCCAAAGTCTGCGAGGGTGGGAAGCATTGCTTGTTGGGTGGTCGAAAGGGTAGATGTGGAATATGCCAGGCCTAGCTCGAGAGAACCGAGTAGGAAGAAGAAAGAGAGTAGGTCGACGTGGTCCATGGCCAGCTCCTCAGCATGCTCGAGCCATAGGAGAAGCACGGTCCAGACCTGCGCGTTGGCTTCCTGGAGGAGGAAACTGAAGCCCGCCTGGGTAATGCCTACACCGCTGTATCTGCCCTTGGAGTCGACTAGGGCGCCCATCTGGAGAAGTTGCCGCACGTTGGCGGATGGGTATTGGGCACCGAGAAGTGAGGGATCGCCACTGCTGTTAACGACGTAGTGGAGAATGCCTTCCCATTGCGCTGTGGCGTACTCGTCGAGGAAAGACACAGTGATGCTGGAGTCTTGGGTAGTGTCTGATGGGATGCCGAAGGAACCATGGTCCCCGCCACCAGTCAACGCGAGTCGGAGAGAGGTCGCAAAGTTGTGAGTCAAGTTGAGCGCGGGAGGCCCATCTCTGCTTGCAGCGGTAGACGTCACAATATGAAGGCGGGATAAGATTGCTAGAGCCTTGCCCTTTTCACTGCTACGAATGAGATCCTGGACACGTCAAGAATAGATAAGGGAGACGGACCTCTTGCTGCCTGGTCGTACCCAGTTGTCCAGCTCAGACAATAGTAAAGGTTTGGGCATATACAGCATCCCCATCACGAAGCACTTAGCTGTTCAACGCATATCAGACTCTGGGACATCAATGTATGGTTTTGAAGCTTGCAACTTACCCAGATGTGGGAGCATGCGGCGGAACACGGCCAGCGCCGTAGATGGTTGCTCATAGAGCCGTCTGAAAGTCACTCCTGGGAGCTTCTCCAGGTACTCAAAAGAGGCTAGCGACGAGGCCGGCATATTTAGTTATATGAGTGTCTTGCCACAGAGATAAATTGCCCTTTGGATCATCCTCGAGCAACAGGCTGGTGGGTGTACGATGAGGCTGAACAAAGTCATTGGTAGTGAGGTCCAAGGCTGACACTTTTTGGTCGGGGCGGATTAACATTTCCGCGACGTATGGCATGGATGGACATCAGCATCAGCATCACTGCATGTTAGACAGAATAAGTTGATTGCTCTGCTTGCATGCAATTTATTGTAACCATCTTCTTTCATTACCTGTCCACCTAGCATACAATCAATCTGAACCTTTACAACAATGGCAGCCCTAAAATTCGTCAGATCCGTAAGCTGTTTTACCCACGCCGTTTTACCAACGCCGCAGGAACGCGTATATTGAAATGCTGACGTTCGCAGGTCCTGAAATCTTTCATGGTAATCTTCTAAAACATGCCCCTACAACTACGTCCTACGTATTGGTCTCCGCTTCTAATACTGACGTTGAGAATATCAGGCAGAGTCGGGGCTTGAGCCAAGGTAAGCCACCAAATGCACCACAAACCGGGCACTTCTCCTATTCTCTGCATCTCTGCGCTTGCTGGGACCATGGTTTCAGTGACGCCAGTATCCGTTATATTGGTCTAAACGGCGCGGCGCGCCTCGAACTCTCGAGCCGTTTTTTATTCTTAGTATACTTTTCAGCCTCATTGTTTCAAGCGAGGCCGCGCAATTTGTTGCGCAAATTGTTTCAATTAATATTCAGATCCGGGGCGATAGTATCAAAAAATGAGTAGGAGAAATTGTTCGCTTGGAAACGCCGTCTTTCAATGCCGGATAGAAGGGAGAAGACATCATATCGGCCATATGCTAACTTGTGAATTTTGCCATAGACTTTTCGGAGAGCATGTGAGTTTATCCGGTACTGGTCAATGTCAATGAAGCATCTGCCGGGAATGCCCTGAACTACAAGACTACTTTGTTGCTTATTTACTCATTCGTAGCTCCGAGTGACGACGGCAGAACCAGGGCGCGTCGAAATGGAACTTGACATCCGGAAAGAACACACCGTTAGCCCGGCGCCTTCCAACGGTTTCCTTGCAAGTTGCTGAGATCTTCACAGAATCGCCTGAATATTATCCATGGAGGAACCATCGCAAGCATGGGTTAGTCCCCCTATATCCCCACAGAATATATTGTTATTGACTCGGGACCGTGGCAGTCGATCTCGGAGGCTCGCTGGCGGTTGCTTCCAGAGGATTATACGCTACGGGCGTTTCGACAGATCTTAATGGTGCTTACACTCCTTAATAGCGGGGGCGGGGCCGTCCTGCAAAATGGAGACCTCAACTGAAGCTTATTTAGTGACATACCTAAACTCAGGCGGAAAGGTGGGAGACACGCTCCGGGCAGTCGTGACCTGTGACAAGTGTAGGCATTCCTCCCGGTACTCATGATACTATTACCTTGAATCCTGACACTGGCGGTATCCACCTCAAATAGTTGGCAAAACGCTGGCTTTTACCTCAGTTCAATTTACGAACAGCAAGGGCGAAGTTGCGGCACGGGGTAGCCATACGAAGTACGATGTCCATGATACCCTGGTCTTGCGAGCCGGAAATGCCAATCAGTACTGACAAGACACAGATATGTGGCTCTCGCTTGGAAGGATTCTAGGAACATAGTGGAGGAACTGTCGCCAAGACGGACATAGATAGTATTGGTTGCGCTCGTGGGGTATGGTGCCGCCCGGCAGTGAGGGGCTAACCATCATCAGGATCACCAGGTCGCAAAGAATTTGAACCGCCTTGTTGTGTTACTCCCCATGTATAATAAACCCTGTATTGAGTCCATTCAGTCAATACTGATCGGCATCGATACACACTTTTAAGCGGACCTATATCATCCGCGAGGAATCTCCGCACGTATCGGTATTCTGTGCCGAACCCTAGTGGGGTCATGATTCGTGGCACAATTCTCATGGAAGGGGACCAAAAGATTCTGGAAGACTCAAAAGACAGACCGGCGGTTTCAAGATTGTTCTTTCATTTGGGAAAGGCACCAACGATCGAGATCCCCTCACTCTAAGTCGTCTTAGCGGTTTGCACAGAACTTCGGTACCAAAAAGACAGACGGCACGATGTGACTTGGAGGCTGCAACCGCGCAGCGTCCCTAGTCAGGTATGGATGTTTGATATCCCCTGCCTACAAGGATCCTACAAAAGTATAACCACCGCACTCGCGGTGAAGTCTTATTTGGGAGGGGGAATGGGTGCTTCACCGAAAAGTCACTGGGCGCCACCGCTTTGGTCTCCTGGGATATGGGCACATCTTCACAGCGATCATCGAGTTGGCCCTCGGCACGCGGTCTCCATTGCCGGCGGGTACATAGCTGGTGGGCAAGACGATGTGACTATAGAGTGGAAGCGTCATATGTCGTGTATCACTAGTCGATAGTCCATGGGGCACATGTGTGGCTTGACGAGCGCTATGAGCCACGGCCCTCAATGATGCGGGTTAGTGCCACGACATCCTCAGTGAGCGTCGAGGCCTTTTACCGGAGGCCAAGCACCGCCAAAAGGGCTCCATGCGCACAATAGCAGTAATAACAGACGTTGTTATGACCAGATTGTGTGCGAGACAATGGATGGGATCCCTTAAGTGGCCTGTGGAAGCGAGAGAGTTTCATACCCAAGCCAGCCGGCGGTACCTGCATTGTCTGGCGACATTCTTTCTTACGGCCCTCAGTGACCCTCCGAGTATTCCGGAGTTAAGAGAAAATGAAGGACGAAGGACGGCGATTTGCGGCCACGTAAGAGGGTCACGGATTCGAGTGCCCGCTACGGGCGGTCATCGGCGTTGCTATTCCTGCCGCTTGTTATGCGACGGGCTGTCTCCGGAAGTTTCAGCCTTGCCGAGTCGAGCGTGAGTGGGTTGGTGGGAAGTGGAAATACTCCGTAACATGGTGGGCAGACGGTGTTGGCCGGCGAGCGATTTCGTGCACACGATACATCTGGAGGGGTAGTGGTTTGTGCTTGAGGAGCACACATCCTTCGCGCCCCCCTCACGCCCCTTCGCATTTTGCACCCTTCGCACCCCCCTTGCGTCGGAGTACCATACCTCTCTTCGACCCATGCAATTCCTGAGCTTTCTCATATCAATGTGTATGGCATGCAGGGAAGTGCTGATGCAAGCAACCCTGTTTACAGCTCCTTAGCCTAATTTACTACATGTGCCTGTCGCGCGCGACTATGCCAAGGCCCTACCGCAAGACAGAAGAGCCATTCATAGCGGTCCTCCTTTTACCCTTGGAGGCGGTGGAGTGAAGAGGAGCAACCCAGGCCACGCCGATCGCATACAGTGATGGATGTACGTACTCGAGTTTCCCCGTACTCAGCCCCTCACAGGCGTGTAACCGAGTTCTACAGACAGTACAGTACACTTTTTACCAGCACGTCGAAAAGACAGCGAGTTTGCACCACCACTGTTGAAGCACTGTTGGCGTCTACAATATTGCCATCTCAGAGGATAACGGAATACAATAGAGCATCTTGCAATATTGATAACGACCCCTTGAAATCCCTCTGCCGAGGCAAGCTGAGGCTAGTATCCACGTGATGCAGACTTAGGCGTTGTTGTTGCGATTGGCCGCGTCCCCTTGTCATCGCTCTAGCGTTAACCCCTCGACTATGCCGTGCGTGCTGCAGAAAGTGTCGGGCGATGTTCTCTTCGTTCCGGCTTGACTTCGCTTGGCTGGTTCTAATGTCTCACAACAACTCCATGACTGCTAAGTACTACCGCCGCTAAATGGTGATGTGATGGTATATTCCGTGGATATCGACTCGACTTTTCTTGCTCAAGAGTGCCTATTTATCTGGCACCGCGGTTGTCTTTATTCTGGGGCTTCTGTTCCACACGAAGCTTTATGGACCCGCCGCCCAGGGAAGTTGCTTGTATGAGATGTTGCGGATCGTAGATCTGAAGCAGGCTTCGGTACGTGCAGTGACGCAAGTACAGTTGCTGTGAGGTGAAAGCGCTCATATTAACACACTCATCTGGGGAAGGTAGGCGCGGTACTCGTAAATTACACGTTGCAGGGCCTGATTCCGGGGTGCGTCGGAAGGAGTGTGTGATGGAGGGACGGAAGAGACACGTATGGACCATGAAGGCCCTGTATTGCGGGATGTTACTGCACAACACATTAATGTCGCCGGCAGGCAAAGCAAGAGTACGGTATGCATATCTGAGGACTACCCTACCATGGAGATGACAGGTGAGCATATGCGGGTTAGTCTTTCAGCTTTACAGCCAGAGTGTGAATTTCAAACGGCGGCGCAGGGGTACCGCAACCCAATCCACGAGACTAACCCGCGCTATTGTGAAGCTACCACGGTAGAAATCGGCGAACAAGCCACCGGACCGACACTAGAAGCACCAGAAGGTGCGAAGAGAAGCATACAATCTATTCACAATGGCGCATAATGCCCATTATGTACTGTACAATTACGTTGTTGGTACATGCCAGCCATTTTGATGCAGAACATAGAGAAGAGTCTCCTACACCTCTGTCTACTATAACCATAACCGCCAGCACCCACACTGAGAGACAGACACAGTTCCTCGCATCCTAAAAATCGACAGGGAGTGCCTGTCATGAACCCCACTTTTGATCAATCTGGCTGCCTTGCTTCTATGCAGGCTCGAACATACGCAAGCACGCGTTATCGACGACGACTCTGCACATGCGAAACTCCGGCTGATATGATCCCCCCCTGCACGCACAGGCGGGCCTGTCCACAAGCCTTCGACCCTTCTTTTTTCAGCATGGAATGGAAGGAGAAGCAAGGTATGGATGGGCCATGCCATGGAAAGTACCACGCAATTGGCGCCGTTAGAGCAAGTACCCTCTCCCTTGTCTTTTAACCCCCGCCTTGTCCTCGACTGCCAAGGCCTCATCTCCGGAGGAAGAAAGAAGAAGCCTTTGCACGATTGGCGTGGCGCCGTCGAAGCTGCTACTGTCCCATTACAGTAGTTGCGGCATGTTTTTCCCACCTCGGACCGTATTTGAGACGTTGTTATTGAGCCATACGTTTGTGGCGCTCTTAAAGTGCGGTACGCCTCTCCACGGCTGCGGAGCGAATTGGCCCTTCTACCATAGTACGCAGTGACGGGTGGAGTGCGGAAGATGGGTCCACTAGCGACTTGACATGCCACGTCGAAGAGAAGGGGACTGGCTGACCATGCCTGCCAGCCTCTGCTTTGTGTGGAGGGCTGGCGGATACAGGGTTGTCACGTCCCAGGGACCGCTCTCAACTGTGCCTGTGAGACGAGAGTATGTCAGATACAACACTTACTACAGTCTTTGGGGAGCTCTTTGTGTGAGAAGGCACCACTATCATCAAGCCGTCTTTTGGACTGGAGTGTTGAGTATCAGTCGGTACAATTATCAAGTTAGCCGCCCAGTTGCAGCAACGGTCATGTGTCAAACTGTTCAACCTCTCGGTTCTTTCTCATATGCTGCTCGGCCTGAGTTGCTGGTGTGGATTGAAAACCTGCATGTACATCTACATGGAGTACAGTACATACATTCATCCATGCCCTGCAACTCTAGACCCTTAGAGGGAGCTAATGATCCTCGCTCTATCCCAGTCAACTCCAACTTAGGGTACTTTCTTACTTACTTTTGGGCTACGGCTCACAGACCTCGACGATTCCTCCGCTCGTCCTTCAGCTTCTTTAATCCTCGTTGGGCAGGCCGTGGCCTTCCATATGCGACTGGAGGCCTTCTACCGCCAGCGGCTAGCTTCTCTCTACCGTCGCTACCGTCGATAGCCCTCGATTCTGCTACCGTCGGCGACTAACCCGGAGCGGGACGCGAAGCCAGCCTACTACCTTGCACAACACCCAGCTACACACTGCCCTACTCGGTCTTATCCAACCCCTTCGCATACTCTAGGGATTATCGGATACCAGCGCCGATACCATCGCTGCCCCTCCCATCTCCCCCTCCACCCCAGGCCACATTCAACTTAGCCTTTTCCTCCTGCACAACTCTCGATAGAGTGGGATAGGTACATGTCTGCCAGGAGCTGGCAGTACAGTGCGGTATGTGAAGCAGACTCGATTGTGTGTACCAGCCTCCCCTCCTCCATCGAGTCCCATCATTACCCCTTCCAACCTCCATTTTCCACCATATTCCCCCACCACCGCCACCATCTGCCCTCCGCCCGCCATCAGCCACCAGGCATTAATATGTGGAGATTCCTCAGTGACTTGAACGCGGACGAGGTTTTTCCTTCCTTTAGGCTCTCACTTCTTTGATGATCTTACGAGCGTTCCCCTCTCCCGCTCTTTCCCAAGCACACTTGAGGCGAGGCCGTGCATATCTATTGCCACTTCTTCTTCAAGCCACACTTGCCCACAGCCATTCAGGCATGGTCTTGTAACTTCCAATCCAGCGCTTCACCTCGCGGCCTTTGGCCAGAGCCCCTCTTACCGGGACTAAGTATCCATTTAAGGACTCGTTCAACAAGGAACCGGGGGTTTGTCCTGACCCTCAAGCATCTACCGTTCTTAGCTCGCCTGATCATGTTGTGGTGGTCCCCAGAGTCAGCATCATATCTATCCCTTCGTGCCTCCAATATAACATCAGGCAATTCGTCGATCAAACGTGTGTAGTCGTCAAACCCCGCCAACTATTCGAACCGATCTTCGAGCATCCTTAAACTTAAACGGAAGCACGACAGACATATACACCAGCTCCGTTGCAATATCCCGTGGACTAGCCTCTTCCTTCTTACTTGAGAGATCCATTCCCATCATATCAAGGAACCTTTGCCCCGCCAAACACGCAAATACGAAAGATTCAGAGATATTATCAAATCACCCTGGCTACCAGAAGGTGTGGACTTGTGAACGGGAAAACTCCAAGTGGCCCTGATACCTCATTATCAAATTACGAAGCACTACTTTAGGCTTTGTTGATAGCTGATCAATCGCGTCTGAACCGCGAAGATCATTGGCATAAATTTGATTGAGCCCATCCCTATTCCGAGGACGATATTTGGCCGGCCCAGTCGACAAGTTCTTCTATTCAATCGCCATTGATACACAGGTGCGCGGTTGAGAAGCATTTATTCCGCCATCATTTTGCTCGGTCAACAACAGTCGTTCGTTGAGGCCCTCACTTTCGTTCATCACCCGGCACAACGACAAATTTCCCGTCCTTTCCAGCTCGACCTCGGTCAGCTGTTTGAATTAGCACTTTCAAAGCCATCTCGGAATAACACAACTCCAAGCCCTCAAATAACCAACCAAATGCTTGTCACCCGGCAATGCGATACTCCACGGCATACTTGGTCCTCTAACAAGCTTGGAAGTCCTTATCAACCGACTGCTTCACGCATGTCGAACCTTGAGCCATTGACAACGCAGCCGGACTGGCGGGATGCGTATTCCCAATACCTTCC
The DNA here is from genome assembly GCA_000750815.1 of Pseudogymnoascus sp. VKM F-4516 (FW-969). Taxonomy (NCBI): domain Eukaryota; kingdom Fungi; phylum Ascomycota; class Leotiomycetes; order Thelebolales; family Thelebolaceae; genus Pseudogymnoascus; species Pseudogymnoascus sp. VKM F-4516 (FW-969). The sequence goes on along the minus strand of JPJZ01001045.1, from coordinate 13,193 downwards.
ATCCACCGAGACTGTCCTATCACCTCCATTCGAACAACCAATAACGTCACATCCTGTGGACGCGCCTATTACCAACCAGCTCTTTGCACCACGCCCTCCTCTATCGCATCGACACAGCCTAGCTCAAGTTGAGGACAGGCAAGAGTCTTTTTCAAACCCACCAGCTGAGCGTCCGGACTCTGCTCCACCTGTAAATGGCCTGAGACAGGATGGCTTCAGGCTCCCAGAGCCGGCGAACCTACCTGAGATTCCTGCGAACTCAAAGTCTAGCCCAACGCTGGAAGTAAAGACTGAAGTTTCTGGTCCACCAGCAGAAAATCTCGACCACAGCGAGATTAAGGATGAACATGACGATGACGATGATGACGACGACGACGAGATGCTGGATGGAGACGAGCGAGCTGGAGGAGAAGGTAGGCCTCCACAAACAGAGGCTGAACGTAGAGCGGAACGGAGGAAGATGAAGCGCTTTAGGTATGTACAGGTCTCATATATAGGGATAAGGGGATGCTGACTTAACCTTCAAGACTTACACACCAGCAAACTCGATTCTTGATGAGCGAATTCGCAAAACAAGCCCATCCAGATGCGGCCCATAGGGAGCGCCTCTCACGAGAGATCCCCGGCCTAAGCCCAAGGCAGGTCCAGGTCTGGTTTCAGAACAGGTATGTAATCTCTCTCCCAAGGTAGATCGAAGCTGACAGTTCAAAGACGTGCAAAAATCAAGCGTCTCACAGCTGATGACCGTGAGAGGATGATGAAGATGAGAGCCGTCCCCGATGACTTTGATAATGTCCAGGCACTTCACTCACCTTACGGTGCTGTGCATGGTATTGGCACTCCGTTGCAGTCCCCAGTAGACTATTCGCAGAATTACGGTGATCCAGGCATGGGAATGCGCCCACTGATGGTCGACACCATGAGACGCCAAGAACACGAGGAGCATCTCTCGCCAACTGGACTCAGCCCTGCATTTGGCCATGTTGGGTTTGCCTCCCAGGGCTCAATAGGATCGCCTGATATGCTCTCACCTCTTTCGCTCGGAGGAGGTGACAGATACTACTCCAACCACTTGGCAAACCCAGGAGGCACTGGCGCTCGAAACTCAACTGTCTACAATCGCCATAATAGCATGGACGGTTACGGTATGCAAGCGTCCAGACAAAATGCCCGGCCGTTACAGCCACTCCAACTACGAGAGACTATGTCGAGATCTAGATCGGAGTCGTTGCAATCACCACTACGATCTAGCATGTCGTGGAAGGGGGATTCCATAGACTATGCGAGTTACCCACCACCAGGCCCGCAGAGCCCATCCAGTAACGGGCGGCAAGCATCTTTATACCAAGGCGACCAGCCAGGAGGGAACGGAGTCAACCAGCAACAGCAGTACGACAATCCTGCATACCCAAGTGAGTATTAACCAATTTACTCTGCATGATATACCATTAACACTGCTATAGCCTCCAATATCCACGCATCTCCAACACACCTCACATACCCAACATCTCACCCAGCTAACACCCAACCCTCCACACCACCTGTTTCCCGCTACCGAGCGTCCTCAGCTACCTTCCCGTCCGGCCTTGATCTCCGCAGCCAATACCGCTCAGTCTCTTCCCAGAGTCCGAACCAGCCCATCCCCGCCACCGCGCGCGCGGCTTCATTTGCAAGTGCCTTTAGTAGCGGCGGCTTCCAGAGCGCTCCTCTCATGGCACCCGCCGAGTTTCATATCCCACGGACTCCCGTCGAAGCTGGACCTCGAGAATACCAACTTTCACAGCTCAGTGCGCCCATGGCGCCAGCAACAGACTTCGCCGCTGCATATTCGCAGAGCATGAGCCCAGGACGTCCGGTGGCGGCAGAGCAAACCACCTTGGGTAGGCAGCACCATGGCCTAATCGAAGACTCGCAAGACCAGCAGAGCCAGCCACAGACTCAGCATCAGCAACAAGGCGAGACGGGTCACTACCTACGCCAAGATGAGTACAATCTCAACTCTATGAAGCAGCGCAAACGGACATACAGTATGTCGGGTTCTTACGATGGGCAGTGATGGGGGACGTGCCTGAGCTTTGGCTATAGTTGCGGTTCGGCGGCCCGAGGCGTCCGGCCCCTGTCATCCGGCTCTATCATCCTCGTCCACCACGCAAGGTGTATTTTTACGGCAAAATTATGATCGGCGGCAACGGAGAAATGGGCAAACCAAAAGAAGGGTATTCAATCAAGGGAATTTTGGGAGATGGATGGATCTGGATTAACCTTTTTTATGTTTTGTGTTTGCTATTTTACGAATGCCTAAGTTATGAATGGGGAGAGAGAAGGTTTTGGGATATGAATCAAGGCTGGATTGATGGGATCAGCCATGGATTGGCGTTTATGACTTGCCTTGTCTGCGCTTTGCTGCAGTGGTTCTTCTTCTCTGTCAAATTTTTTAACGTTTTACGAAAGTACATATCAACACATTGCTCTGTCCAACTTTTTTTTGGTTTGGGTTCGGTGCCAATGCTCTCAATTTCTGCCACGTCGAACTGATTTCTACTGTTTATATGTTTGGTTCTTTTCGGATTATATCCCTTGGTTACGTTGGCGATCTTCGAGAGGCCAATAGATATTAGAAGTCAAGGGATAGGATATGGGTGGGACTCGCATTGAGGTTATTATGCTTATTGTCTATATCGCTTTTGTAGCTTCGAGCAGGATCTCTGGCTTTGTATAAATCTTATTCAACTGCGTCTGCCAAAACATATTGTCCCATACAAGGCTGCTTAGCCTCCCATGCCATATTAATTGACCGCGGAATGTTGTTATATATAGTGATTGTACATTGCGCCTACTGCCGTGCCTCAGCTCCCAGGCGTATTTAATAGTCGTAGAAACTAAACATTGTCAGTACTTGGACTTTGGACCTTCAGACTTTGAACTCACCCCTTTCCGCTCTTCTTTCCGAGCCATCCAGCATCCACCATTCCTTTCAGCAGGACACTAGGCCTGTACTTCGAGTCTCCGGTATCCTCGTAGAGAACCTTCATGATGGCCAGGCAGGTATCAATCCCAATGAAGTCCGCAAGCTGAAGCGGTCCCATGGGGACACCGGTGCCATTCTTCATAATGGCATCAATATCATCGCGCTGGCCGACGCCGGTTTCAAGGCAGATAATAGCTTCGTTGATGTATGGCATCAGGATGCGGTTTGCGAGGAAACCAGGCCTGTCAGCCGAAACGGATGGGATCTTTCCCATCGCCTTGCAGAAGGCAACAGCGGTGTCCAGAGTCTCCTTGCTGGTCTGGAGTCCAGAGATGATCTCGACACCCTTCTGGACGGGGACGGGGTTCATGAAGTGGGTTGCGACAACGCGCGACGACACCGAGGTGTTGGTTGGGTCCTGGGTCGTGGCTGCTGCGATGCGCGTGATAGAGATGGAAGAAGTGTTGGTGGCCAAAATGGCGTGTGCTGGGGCGATTTGGCCAAGGCGGGAGAAGATGTCGAACTTCAACGATGGGATCTCGGGGACAGCTTCGATGACGAAGTCGACCGACGAGAGGTCGTCCATGTTAGTGGTCGAGGTGAGGCGGCTGCGGATGAGGTCGGAGTCCGACTGGGAGATGCGCTCTTTGGCGACATCTTTGGCAAGAAGCTTGTCTGCAGGAGTGATAAAGTTAGAGGAAGTTCTGTGTTTTCGGAAGGGCAGTCACATGCCAGCGAACTTGAGGCCTTTGTCGATTGAAGCTTGAGAAGTGTCGAGGAGAGTCACTGGGACGCCAGCATTTCGGGCAGCAACAAGAGCTATGCCCAGACCCTGCCGTGGAAGTCAGTGACTGAAAGCCCACGCTGGCATTGTAGCGTGCTTACCATCTGTCCGGCACCAATTACACCGAGACTCTTCACTGCACCAGCAGCAACGATAGGGCTCGAGCTGAATGACCTGGCATGGCTGCTGGATTGCAGCAATTGCCGTCTGAGAAGAGCAGTAGCCATAGTTATTAAGATGTACAAACAAAAATGCTACAAATTGAAAGAAAGTTTGGGGAATGAAGGTCGAAAACAAAGATTGATATCATAGAAAGGCCCCTCCGAGGCTACCCGTGCCCGTGATCCCGAGGTCTGTTCCCCGAGGTTTATCCGATGTCGGCATCAAAGTTTATCCGATAAGCCGCCCCGCGTTCACGTCGCGTCTACCCAATGCGGGTACGCGTAAAGAGCATCAGAAATGTGAGGGCCGTTATAACTCAACGAATAAACCCAGCAATGGAGTTAGCCGACGGCTCAAAGGCGGTCGTAGACCCTGAAGTTCAGGCCTACGTCTCCAGTCTTGTCACAGCAGTAAGTTTATGCGCATCCGGCCCCGCATTGCTTTCACTAATAGGCTTCGCAGCTAGGCGGTAGTGGTGCAGACGAAGATGGACGCTATGTGCTCGGAGATGATGCTCTCGCCTGTTTGCGAGATATAAAACGGTGGTTGAAGCTATATGACGAGAAGGCGAATCGACTGGATGTGGCACGATGTCTTGCGGAGTTGAACTTGGTCGGCGGCGACCTCCTCCAGATCCTGGCAGGCTGGCCCGAAAACGAAACAGACAACAAGATAAAATCTCGCATAGCGCTCGCATGCGTGGAGCTTCTCGTGCCATTGACATGGCCGTTGGATAAAGGGGTTGAGATGACGGTGAACCACCATCGCCATATCCCGTTCCTCCAACTCGCTCAAGTAGGCTACAAGCGCTCGATAGTCAACTACGATGGGGCACGAATTCTGCACACAGTAACCCGGGTTGCGTTGCCTTCTATGGCTGTCGCTTTGAAAGATCGCAGTACTCGAGATGAGAACGTGATCAGAATGGTCCTCTATCTGCTCCGGAATATCACCATGATAGCCCCTCCGCCTGGCGTCCAATACGATGGAGATGAAATAGAAATCTCGAGGTCGGCGATTATCGACGCATTCGATTATCAGGATATCCTCCATCTGCTTTTAGCTCTCTGCTCATCTATGGGGGAGGACTTCAACACCCAGGACGTCGTTGTTATGGAAATTATCTTTCACTTGATCAAGGGTGTAAATATTGAAACCTTGTTCATGAACGAAAAGCAGCTAGACAACCATAAGGACGATGAACTGGCCCAGTTACTGAATCAGGAAGCCGGTATGAGGAGGGCAAATGCGAAGACAGCCCCGACAAGACACAGTAGATTTGGCACCATGCTGTGGGTTAAACGGGATGACGGAAAGATGTCTACGGTCACTGGCCAGGATGCCTTAATGAATCCCGCCCGTAGCCTCGACAAGATGGATAAGTCTAAGAAATTTAAACCGCCAACGCGTGCACCGAAGGAAGTGAAAGGACCCATGGATTTCGATGCTCCGGAGAAGCTTAGCCAGAGAGCCAGCAATAATCTCAAAACGTTTGTGGAAGATTTCCTTGATTCTGGGTTCAATCCTCTGTTCCAGAATGTGCGGAAGGCGATCGATCGGCAGGCTGAGCGCATTCTTGAATACCACCCACGCCAGTTCTTTTACCTCGTCTCGTGGTTCCTGGAAGCTGAACGCGTGCGACGATTGTCGAAGAAATCGCAGAAAAACAAGAAGGCAGCAGAAAAAGATGACGATGACAGTTTTGGGCTCGTAGCTAGCGTCCTCAACCAGGAAATGTTTATTACATTGAACCGCACAATGGAAAGGGAATTTGGGGATAAATTATGGGACGACCTAAAGGCTTCGATGAAATGCTTTACGCAGATCCTCCTAACTGTCCAAGAAATGTCCGAGTCAAAGCTCGATGAGGATCAGGAGATTGCAGAGAATATCCTCGCTCGAATATTTTACGAAGAAACAACACATGATCGAATTGCCAATATCATCCGCACTTTCAAGGACCAGGGATTCGGGTATCTTGATGCCGCTACTGAGCTAGCCCATGTCTATATTCGCATTCTCGAAAATTACTCAAAGCAAAATACCGACTTGCAAGTACGGTCACGGAGACGCGTCCGCAGGAAAAAGAAGGCTGCCATACAAGCCGGAGAAGATGATGCTGACGAGGAAATAATCGACGGATCGGACAATGACGATGTGCACGCGGAACGGGTCTCTCGAGAAAGAAAATTCGACTTCAAGCGCTTCTCGTCTAGATTTCTAACCCAGGGTTGCATAGACACGTTTGTAACACTTGCAACTTATTACCAGGAGTTAAAACCAGAGCAGATGAAGAGGGCTCATCGTTTCCTGTACCGTGTTGCTTTCAAAATGGACATGAGCATCATGCTCTTCAGGGTCGACATTATCCATCTCCTACACAAGATTATCAAAGGTCCCGGCGGGCTTGATCCAGCGTCGAAGACTTTCAAGGAATGGGACGAGCTAGTAAGACATATTCTCCGAAAGTGTATTAAGAAGATCCAGGAGCACCCTGAACTTATCGTCGAGATGCTGTTTTCGAAGACAACATACACTGCCAACTTCTTCCAGTACGGGTATGAGATGCAGACCATTGAGAGTAAGGCTAGGGCAGCAGCGGAGCTTGAAGTCAAACCCGGATCTGAATGGGAGCAGCAGATTGGCGTTGTTGTTGGCGCGTTGCTAGACCGAAACGAAGGGCATCTTTTAGAATGGTTGAAATACCAACTATCTTCTGCTGAGATAGAGCGCAAAAGCTGGGAGGGGGCAAGCAAACCCATCCAGTCGGTCGAAACCGACGCTGGCGAAACTCCACCCGTACCCGCGGATCCCCCTAAAGCCCCGTCAATAGGTAAGGTACTTACTATATCATACACCCAGCACCGCTAACAGACATAGTTGCCAAACCCGACGATGCCACATGCAAGACTGCCATGCTTAAGAATGGCTATCTCCGCCTGCTGATGACGCTCGTTGGCCTTCGCCGCATCGGTGATGAAAACGACATCGACACTCCCTGGGTCGTGCCATCAGATCTCTCCGCCGCCCAGCTCAACGAAGCACTTACCTTAATCAAGGCCGCAGAATTTGACCCGCCAACCTTTGAGAACGGGTACAATGCGGAGGCGCAGATCCGGCGCGTCTCCGCGGCCCAAAATAGACGACGCGCAGCCTTTGACGATGAATCAGATAACGGTATCGACGACGACGACGACGATGCCGAGATACTCTTCCCTGCTGGCGGTCCCACGCCGATGAGTAAATCCGACGCCTTCGCCGCGCTGAAGAAGACAAGGCGGAAGCGCCGACGCAGCGGGAGCGAGGACGAGCTCGACGAAGAGCAGTTGGCGGCTAGGGAGCGAGCGCGCCGTGCGAGGGATCTTGAAAAGCAGCGGAGGATCAAGAGTGAACTGTTCGTGCATGATAGCGATGATGAGAGTGATGCAGAGCGTGACGAGGCGTTCTTCGCAGAGGAAGAGAAGACGAGGGCGCGCGTAAGGAGGGGGCTGTTGGTTGCGGAGGCAATAGGAACAGCTGCAAGCGGGGTGGAAAAGAGGAAGCCCAAGGTGCAGGTCGTGACTGTGGGAGGCGATAGTGATAGCGATGAGGATGCTGTGGTGGCTGTGAGCCCGCCATCTAGCGGGAGCCGGAAGAGGTCTGCTGAGGTAGAGTCAGGAGATGAAATGGAGACTGAGACGCCGCTGTCAAGTCCGCATACACGACCTTCGGGAGCGAAGCGTGCAAGACTTGATACCGAGGATGTCGAAAGCCTGGGTGGGAGTCCGGTAGTAGTTAGTGCTAAGGATGTCGGGATGGTGGATCTTGACGACGATGATGACGAGGACATCCCTGCTCCGCGGCGGCCGAGTGGCAGGGCATTCGGCGGATTTGTGGTGGATAGCAGTGACGAGGAATAATGCCTGTTTATATGTTAGGAAGGCTGGGTTTGGCGCTTGGGGTTGTGTGGGATACCAATATATTGGCAATGTGTGGCATATAGCGAGGACAGGGAAATGAAAACATGATTACCATCGTATTTGATTCCACGAGCCTAGATTTGTCTAGATAATTGCTCTGATAATTTGTGTTTTAATTTTTTTATCTCTTATATTGTGAAAAAAATCCACGCAAAGTGATGATATCCCTATTATACCCGTAAAGTAAAACCTTTTTCTCCCTTGTATCTAAACCCACATGCCCACCTCCCATGCACCTCGATCCCATCCCATAGCCCAGACTACCGCCCCCCACACACGATTTAGTTGAACATCTCGTGGTTACTATCGCTCATCACACTATCCATCATAAACGAGCTCTCGCTACTTGTCTGCGTCAACGGCAACGGCGGCGGCGACGCCACCTCAGCCGCCAAATTCTCAACGTGCAAGTTACCCCCATCCTGCAACAGCTCTTCAAATGCCGTGCGCCGCATAAACGCCATCGTCGACCCACGTCTCCGCAACAGCTCACTAACAAGCACAAGCGCGTTCTCGCGATCAATCCTAGCCATCTCCGCCTCTTTCGTCGTCCCCACCTTCGCGGCCCCTCCTGTATCTGGTCCAGCATCCTTCGCAGCCATGAGCTCCGCAAGCAGCGAGCTCGAGGCCTCTGTCGGCGACGTCATTGGGGAGGACATGCGCTCAATGAACGTCTTGCCCGTCATGAGGTCCATCAGAGGCGTAAACACATCAATCTCGTGCATAATATCCGCAACGCACTGGACACCTTCTTCCGTGCGTGCAAGCAGAGCCAGCACAAACCAACCTTCGCTACGCACAACAGGCCATTTGGTTTGCGACACTAGGAAGCCAAGCGGGGAGCCGATGTCGCGGTGGCGCTCGAAGAGCTCGCGGCGTCGAGTTTGCAGGGTTGCTGCGTCGACTCCGGGCGGGGGTGCGCGGGCAGCGAATACGCGGCATACGGCTGCGAGGGCACGGGCGATTTCCATGCGCACGGGCACGGCGTCGCTGCGGCCGAAGATAGAGATGAGGACTGAGAGGCGGGATTTCTCGTTGGCGGGGGAGTCGGGGTCGGCGGAGAGGGGTGCGGAGATGCGGAGGACGTTGGCGAAGTTGCCGATGAGGAGTTGGCGTGCAAGACTGATTGCTGAGTATTGGATCTGGGGTAGCGTGTCCATGGCCCATAGGCGCGGTAGGGCCTCAATGAGGCCAGCGTTGCCCAGTTCGATCTTGTTGCCGGCGGGAAGGGCGAGGTTTTTGAGGAAGCCGATGGCGGAGAAGAGGACTTGGGAGTCGGTTGCTGTGGTGAGGATGTCCATTAGGGGTTTGTGGATGCGGCTCTTTTGGACGAACTCCTCGCATACTTCGTCTGAGCGTGCGAGGTTGCCAAGCATGATGCAAGCGCAGACTTGCAGTTGGAGTTGCGGCGACGACAGCCATTTTCTTAAATAGCTAGACATGGTCGAGTTTACAGGGCATCTGGCCGCGAATTCGGGGAGTGCTGATATGTCTGAGAGCACCTGATTCATCTCGGTTCTCCATACGGCTAGGCGTTTGGTGTCCTCTTCATCTGGGGCGGCTGCTTCGTCCAGGCTATCTTCAAGTCGAGTATAAGATACTAATACTAGTCTGAGGGCCGCATACAATGCCATTGAATTGCACAGCGCGACTTGAAAGCGAGCATGTTGGAGGTATTTCGTAGCTGTGCTAACAACGCTAATAAAGTCTTCCAGGTCTAAGGGTGATTTCCCAGATACAGCTAGATTCAACAGAATCTCGACCGTGTTTTCGGGTGCGAGTGAGGGTTCATTAGCTTTTTGGGTTAGCAATGTGTATATCCAATAGGAGGCATTTGACTCACGTTGTGCGACTACCATGTCTAGAAGTTTACATGCATAGCCCAAAAATGGCCGGTGTTCTTCAAAATCTGGACCCGAGATAAATTCAACAAGAGCCGTGCTCAGATTGAATTCCGATGCTTGCTTTTGTGCAGGTTCTAATATAACTTAGCAACAGGTAGATAGATGTCGGAGAACTACATACCATAATCAAAACATATATTAAATAGCACAGGCACCACGAAGGGAACAAGGCTTTTATCTTTGAGCAACGCTATTATCGCTTTCAAAGAGCCTCTTGAAACGACTCTTGCTCTATTTTCATCTTGAAGGTATGTGTCAGCAGAGAAGTTTGGGGGCGTTGGTGTCACATACCTGTATCCGCACACGTGTTTCCGATTAACCGTAAAACATGAATCATGAGGGAATTTTGAATTCCTTCCGTGGCCACTATCATTAAGAAGGCGTCCAAGAGACCAGAGTTTCCCATTGGTATCCTCCAGCGGTCTATGAGAATAAGTTAGCGTGTGGACAAGGACAATCATTTTTGGGAGTTAGAAAGCGCCAGGCAGGTCACTTGGGCCCAATACGCAACGCGGCATCGTCTTGACTTGTAAGGGATATAACGTACAATCTCTGCTTCCATCCGCAAGCTTCTCCGCCGCTGCGGCCATGTATACTTGGCCAGACCACCACAGCTGGTCCAAAGACAACGTGATGCCCCTCAAGCGATCAGTCCTCAGCTGCTGGTCCTCCAAGTCCACCACGACATCCTCATCCTCATCCTCCTCCCCGCCATTTGCCAGTGGATCGCTCTCGTCCAACGAGAACAGCCTCAGAACAGCATCCATTAGAGCATCAGGTTCCTGGTCTTGCTGGTTCCCAGCCTGCAAAGACTCGTCTTCCGCGAGGTATATGGCAAACGGGGAGGGCGCATTGGCATTGGCAGCATAAGTACTGGCGGGGCCCAATATTCCAGCCATGTCCCCAACCATTCCGGCATCATATCCGTGCATGCTGCTGCGGGCCGCCTTGCTCGTGTCACCGCCCATTCAGTGGAACAACGGCGTACCAAGTCTGGCGTGGAGACCGTGGAGCGAAGATCAAGCACTGCTGTTGGACTGCTCTGAACACAGCCTTGCTGAAAGCTGCACGTCCGGGAGCTGCGCCACGATGACCACCTTTGGTAAGCACTGACAGGATGTGAGAAGCGAACCCAGAGTCGTGGGTTCACCCTACAGGTTGCCCGTGGCTGGACTGAACTGCAAAAGGCCCTTAGCGGGGACAAGTGTGGAGTATATACGTGGGTATTATATTGCCAAAACGGGGAATTTGTACAGAGTTGTTGTGGGTTTGTTGGAGGGGAAGGGGGGGTAAGAGGGGGAGAAAGAAGTTGTGTGGACGTTGCTTAGGTCAGTAAGATCCCCAAATTCTTGTGAGCTCGCACACCACCGACCCCAGCCTGCTTTAGGCAACTGCAGAGAATACGTCTAGAAGGGTCAGAGTGGGTAGACTACGTCCAATTATTCCAAATAAAATACAGGGAATACAAGAAAATCAGCACATATTATCCTGATTTTTGCCATTATGTACACGCCATTATTGTAATTGTTTTGATTTTATCTAGACCCTTCATTATTTTATTATTTTTCGTCCGATTGTCTGATTGCGGAGATAAGCTTCTTTGGATGGTGGGGTTATCACACGTGCATAATACAAATAATAAACAGAACAAATAAAAAAGGCCCGAGAATTAAATGATTCACGACTCTTAAAATCGCCTTGTAGAATGCCTATGATACGTTATATACCTCCTAGACAATAATCAATAAACTCATAGATTAAATCCCAACCAATATGTCCAAACCGGGAAAAAGGGAATGCGCTCAATGAGTGGATTACATAATATCCTGCAAGCACAGCCCCAACGGTCAAAATATTGGTTATTGGTAGAGGGAACGTGCACGTGCAATGGCGCTACTCGTACGCCGTATTAAGGTACGCGAGCCTGCGACCAAGCAGTCACGTGTCCAATCAAACACACGCGCGCCCAAAGTCCCTAATCCCCAATCGGGTAATTCCCAAGGACAGCTCTCGCCCTTCGACCTCCCTTCCAAGAATCCCTCCCAAGCAAAAAAGGCAACAACGCCCACAAAGGCAATAAGCTCGCAGCTCCCCCAAACCGCCCGCAGCAAGCCACAATCTCCACGCGTCATCGCCATTTTGCCGCTCGCGCCTTCCCAAAGCAATCATGACGAAGGCACAACAAACCATCTCCCTGGCGCTCCTCGTCTCCTCCGTACGGCCCCCGCCCCCAACCCCCCCAAATGCAGAACATGCAGACCGACCAGACCAGGAAAGACGGACCCCACTAACACGCCGCAGCTCTATCTCTCCCTCTACCTCGAGCTCGTCCCGCTGCCAGCATTAATCCAATCCGAGATCATCCCCGTCGTACGTCCCCCCTTCCCCGGTCCATGTTACCAATTATTCCAAATCAACCAAGCTAATACCAAGCGCGCAGCTCCCGTTCTGGGCTCTCGTCACCTTCGGCTCGTACCTACTCTTCCGACTCGGTCTCGGAGTCTTCACCTTCAACGATGTTCCAGCTGCGCATGCGGAGCTGATGCTCGAGATCGATGAGGCGCGCGCGGATCTGAGGAAGAAGGGCGTGGATGTGGATTAGTGCTTATGCAGAGATACAAAATGGGGGCCGGGGACGGGGAGGGGATAATGAATATGCAGACTGTGGGCTGCGGATTTGTGAGAAGCAAGGCTGGGATGGAGTTCATAATATCATGCAGCACATATAAATGGATTGGAGTTGTATGACTACGAGGAGCGCGGTGAGGGGCGGTGAAGATGGGTAAACGGGTATCATATCATAATCGTGCACTACTGTAGTATACCACTCTCACATCCCTCACATCCCATACAATCATACCACATAATCCCATACACCACCCCCTCAACCCACCAACCCAGCCACCACCGTCCTCACCGCCACAACCGGTCCGCGACTCTCCACCAACATCCGAAACATCTCCGGAACCTTCGCCAGACTGCGCCGCTCATCCTGTTCATGCCCTGTGTCTTGTTAGTAATCTGCACAAGTCATTGCTAGGGTATAGGGGGACTTACAGCTCCGCGGCACCCTTGCCGACGCCGAGATGGCATGTTCCGCTTCGCCCGTCCAGTCGAGCGCGATGCGCCACTCCACCGTGATCTCCACGTCCTCAACCGGCAGCACGAGCGCCGTGCGGCGCATATGCGGCAGCAGATCTCTCGACGTCCACTTCCCCGCCCCCACCACCTCATCCAACTCCTCCTCTCCCTCTCTTCCCTTCCCCTTCCTCTTCCCCTTTCCTTTCCCCTTCCCCTTCCCATCCCCACCAAACTCCTCCCCAATCTGGCACCAGAACTTTGCTCTCTTCGCCGCCCCTTCAACCCACTGCCCCATCCCATAAAACACCGCATTCACATCCCGCCCCAACACCCCC
>JPJZ01001043.1:0-22227 GCA_000750815.1 Pseudogymnoascus sp. VKM F-4516 (FW-969) | reverse complement strand
GGAGGGTGGGTGTTTGATGGTTGGGAGGTGTCCATTTGGTTTTGTTGGGTTGTATTGTGCTTATTGCTTGATGGGATGTGATGGGGTGCGAGGAGAGAGAAGGGAGAGGTGAGAAGGACGGAGGGGGGTTGTGGCTACATGTTGACAGCTAATGGCTATGAGGAAGGCGTGATGGGAGATATGAGAGGCAGTGGAGGAAGGAGCTACGGTATGTGTGGTTTATGAGTTTTGGGAAGGCATGACGGTAAGAACTATCTGCGTTGTAAGTCATAGGGAAGGCACGATGGTAAGGGTAATGGCAGGCACGAAGTGGGAAGAAATGGAAGGCACGAAGGTAAGAATGGAAAGAACGAAGGTAAGTGAGGCCAGTGTCTCCTGCCATTATTATTATTTTGCATCTCGAGGGTAATACGGAAGGCACGAAGGGTAAGCGGTATAGGTGCGTGCGACTTCCAATTTATATTATTATATATTCTCGGAAGTAATGGGAAGGCACTAAGGGTAAATAAGACAGTCGCTCCTTCCCATTACACTCAACTTCCCATATAGCAACTCCCCTCTATAACATTATGAAAGTAACCAAGTATCAAGTCTATAATTATCATTTCCTAGATATCCTCAATCTCTTGGCCTCCCCGCAGAAACTCGTACCCCTCACGACAGTCGCCACGCAATCCCCAATCCCCAAATCTCCGAATCACTAATCAGCACCCCGAACCCCGACGAGCACAGAAGCACAATGACGTAAATGCAACTTTTTCTCCGCAGCAGTTCGACGCTGACAAACCTCCCGGAGTTGAAGTTGTGGAAGCTCCGAGTCTCAGCTCCAGCCCTACAGTAGTTTATAAAAACTAGCATTACTTACATAAGTACCTTTTACCAGTAGTGCAGAACCACTCGGCGACACGGGGATAGCGGCATACAGCCTATTCTAGTATATGACAACCAACGGCCTCGGCGCGGGAAAATAGAAACCGAGCCACCGCGTCCTTCTCGAGCTTTCCATTCTAACTCCGTACATACAGCAATGACAGCCCACCTCCCGTATTAAGTAATGAAAGGGGCCAGACGGGAACGGGATTGGAGAAAAGGCTTGGAGGATCCATTGTACATCCACGTGCCTCCTGCACCAGAGACATGTGCGGAGTGACACCGCGCGACATGAGCGGCGTGCAGACAGCGGCGGTGCAGGTTTTTTACTCGGTGGGAGGATGGCATATATTACACAAAATGCACAAACCATGTGCACAAGGCACACAAAGTCGGCAAGTGGGTGCCGAGTAGGGTGGGATCAGGGGTTAGAAAGTATTTTTGAAGTACCGCTGCTATAATATTATGCTATTGTTCGGGATGATTTGGTAGAGCGGGTACTCCCGAGTGACTTTGTATTCGGATTGTTGCCCAATGTCTTCGGGGCCGAGCCCATGGAAGAGGAAGAAAAAGAAGATTGGCAGATTCGGCGCTACCTTGGCACTAGTTGGAGTAGTTTGGAGAAAAGTTGGCCAAGGCGGTGATTAGTTAAGCAGGGGCTAAGCCTAATCTTTACTAGTAGTTGGGGATTTGGGGATTGTGTGAGGATTATCCCATATTATACCATTTTATACACTTTATGCATCTTATGCCATTCTATATACACCACTATACACCATACATTCCCACCTTTCATCCAACGGCGACGCCGCCAAACAGCCCCCACTGTGGATGAAAGATTCCGCTTCCGTGGCGAAGGCCTTGCAAACGCCTCGGACATTACTTATCACCACACCGGCGAGGATGAGCATCTGGAGCTTTCGTTTTTCTTTCTTCCTGCGTGTGTGTCACCATATATAGATATAGAGGCTGTACTCTCGTTGACACCTCTCGACTTTCTTTTATTTCTCATACCACTACCATACTACAACCTTCGAATATACATATAATATATCCAGTTCGCAAGGCTGAGCTTGTGATACCCCTCATACACACGGGCACTATTCTTATACACGTACCTTTCATTGCACTACACATCAGGCCTTGCTTCTAGTTTCTCAAACGCGCAGAGACTTCAAGCTCCTTTTCAGAGATTCCAAGCTCTCTTCCTAGCTTCAGAGTCTACCCATTACGGTACTGGCGACAAGCCAGGAACCTCAAACACCCCTTTTCGCTATGTCTGACGAAAAGCACACCGCGGATCTGGAGTCCCAGACCGCCGCGTCCGCCTCCACCATCGCGCCACCAAACAACACTCACCTGGAGACTGAGAAACTCGAGACTGCGTCACTCGCAAGCTCAGCAGACTATGACCATGAAGAAGTGGAGGCCATGGATGCAGGGCACCAGACTGATTTGAAGATGGCAAAGGTATGTTTTTAAAGCTGTTCCAAATCGAGAATGATATATACTAACATTATTATTAGACTCAATCCCATGGCTTGATCAAGACCGCCTCCGAGGCGGGCACACTCAAGAGAACCGAGACGAAGAGCAGCAGGATCACACGGGTGCTGTCGCGCATCGCAACAACCAAAGAGAAGCTCGAGCCGACGCTCATCCCCGAGCAGAACCTCGACGAGGGCATCGTAGGCTGGGAAGGCCAAGGAGACCCCAACATGCCGCTCAACTTCAAAGACGGCAAGAAGTTCATGCTTCTCTTCCTCATCTCAGCCATCACCTTCATCTCCCCCCTCGCCTCCTCCATGTTCGCCCCCGGCGTCTCCTTCATGAACAAAGAATTCCACAACACCTCCACCATCCTCTCCGCCTTCTGCGTCTCCGTCTTCGTCCTCGGCTACGCCGTCGGCCCCCTCCTCCTCTCCCCCCTCTCCGAAATCTACGGTCGTCGCCCCGTCCTCGCCTGCGCCAACGTCACCTTCGTGCTCTGGCAGATCGGTTGCGCTCTCGCCCCCAACCTCACCGCGCTGATCATCTTCCGCTTCTTCGCCGGCGTCGGCGGCTCAGCCTGTATCACCATCGGCGGCGGCGTAATCGCTGATCTCTTCCGCCCCGAGCAGCGCGGCTTCGCATCCGCAATCTTCTCCCTCGGCCCCCTCTTCGGCCCCGTCATCGGTCCCATCACAGGCGGTTTCATCGCCCAGCGCGCCGGCTGGCGCTGGGTCTTCTGGGTCCTCCTAATCGCCTCCGGCGTCGTATCCTGCGGCATCGAGTGCTTCAACAAAGAAACCAACCACCGCGTGCTCATCCGCCGCAAAACCGAAGCCCTCCGCATCTCCCTCTCCCGCCCCGAGCTGCGCTCCGTCTACGACTCCGCCGGCCCGCCTCTGCCACCCCGCACGGTGCTCTTCAACGGCTTCATGCGCCCGCTTAAGATGCTCACCATGACCGTCATCACGCCTCTCATGTCCCTCTACATGGCCGTCGTCTACGGGCTCCTCTACCTTCTCTTCACCACCATCACCGGTGTCTTCCAGAAACAGTACCTCTGGGACCCCGAGATCACCGGGCTCGCCTACCTCGGCGTCGGAATCGGTTTCTTCAGCGGTGTCGCTGTCGTCGCCAGAATCTCAGACACTACCGTCGTCCGCATGACTAAAGCCAACAACGGCGTTCCCGAGCCCGAAATGCGCCTCCCCGCTTGCGTCTTCTTCGCCTGCTTCATCCCCATCTCGTTCTTCTGGTACGGATGGACTGCGTACAAGCAGGTTCACTGGATTGTCCCGATCATTGGACTTGTGCCGTTCGGCTTCGGTATGATGGGTGTCTTTATCCCGATTCAGACGTACATGATTGATGCGTTCCCCGAGTACGCGGCGTCTGCGGTGGCAGCGCTTACAGCGAGTCGGAGTGTGTTTGCTGCCGTGTTGCCGCTTGCTGCGCCGGCGATGTATGATAAACTTGGCCTCGGGTGGGGTAACTCCCTGTTGGGATTCATTGCGTTAGCGATGATTCCAGTGCCAGCGCTTATCTTCAAGTACGGCAAGGTGATCAGGACGAAGTATCCAGTTAAGCTATAGGCTTTGGATAGCTTTTGTGGCGGTTCGAGTTTTCATTTGTAGTTTGATTGCATTGCGTGGCGTTTATAATATTTGAGCGGGCTCGTTTTTATGAGTTCAGCGGTGGATATATCCAGGACAAAATTGTATGGGATTTGGATACCTAAAGGGGGTGTATATACATAATCATAATTGCAAACATATAAATAATCTCCTTATAAGCCACATGTCTATCCCGCCTCTATAATCATCCGTGATTTTCATTCTACCAAGCCCTCACCAAATTTATAACAATTAGAGAACGCATTTCTTTCCAGAGCACTGCGCGAGTCAACATTAGGGAGCGTACAGACATCAGGGCTTGGCGCTAATGCTGGGGGACATTGAGAGTCATCGCTTCCAAGCACCCGCTCGTACTATTCTGGCCCTTCCTTCACAACTCAACTTATTATTGGCTTGTCTTACAACTTGCTGGGATACATAGTTTTCAAGATGAGTACAAAGCTGATGGGCATCACTCAGAACGGCTTGATCGATGAATACACTTCTGACTTTCAATCAGCTACTGCAAACTAAAAATAGAACGATGCGGTACTGACTGCTCATTTCTATATAGGGTTGCGAGATGAAATTAAGGATTTGCTCATCTCGAAAGACCGATCAGAAAAACCGAGCATCGATCTAGCTAATACCAAGAAAACTGTAGATTTCCTATTTGCGCTCGAAGCTTCTTTCACCAGACGCTAATTCTCAATCCTTACATAGAGGTAAGTAACTAGTAAAGATAGACTAGTAACGCTGCCATAAAGGCTTACGCCAACAGATACTTTTAAGAGAGAATTTAAGAGAGAGCCAAACGGCCAGCCCGGTCGACGACGGCTCGGCACCTCGCGGCGTCGAACAGAGTCCGGCCATAGACTTGCTTATACTGGTCTACTGCCACACTAAGAGTCTCCCAAGATGATACGGTCTTCCAGCCGCTGTATGCGTCCGGTGTGATGCTGTGCGGCACTTTAGCGCACTCGACTGCCGCGGTCTGGATTGCCTTAATTTCATTAGCAACCGCCTTGAGCTCCCCAATGCTATTTTTGGCAATCTTAATCTGGTCGATCTCGCCAGCCGCACTCGCAGCGTTAGCCAAGAACTTGTCAATATTTCGCGACACAGCCGCCTCCGCTGCTGCAGACCAAGCGACCGCGTCGTTGATGCTCGGCGAGATCTCCGCGGCCAAGGATCCTAGCGACTTCTGGGCTTCCGCCAGGCGGCCCTCGGCAGCTGCCGTCAGGCCATTGGCCCACGTCGCATACTTGGCGCGCGTCGTTTCTATGTTCTTAATGACCTGTACCGTCTGCCCGAGCTGCTGAACGGACTGCAACTCGTTTAGAATGCCAAGGGCCTGCCCTGAGAGATCTAATTATTTTCTAGTTACTATTTGCCTCTCAGAGAACGTATGCGGTTACCTAAAGCCAATATCTATTAAGAGTCAAGGCTCAATTGCTTAAAAAACTTCACTAAAGAAAAATGAAGTATAGACGGACTAAGAGAGTACATACAAGACTTGATGGCTGACTTTGCGAGCGCTGTGGCAATGCTGCAGATAGCCTGGACTTTCTGGGACTGCTCTTGGAGCTTAGCTGGCGATAGACCGGCGGCGCACATTCCTTGCAACTGGGGGCGCGTGCCCTCACAGCAACTAGCCGTCAGTCTATTAAGCTCGCAGAGGGGGATATCAATACGCCGAGATTCACATCCGGCCATCTTCCCTGGTCTCTGAGCTTCGCACGTTCCAAAATTGAACGGGTTCTTCTTTTTGCACTTGTCAACCCATCTGCGCACATCATCCTTGCATCTAGCAATGCTGTCTCGCAGGGCCTGCTTGCAGTATGCAGCTTGTGCCCTCACACCTTGCTTGCAACCATCGACGGTCGAACGAGTAAGCTGCGTGCAAAGTTGTGGCTGCTGGGCGATCGCAACCGTGTCGGTAGCCTTGCCGAGGGTCCTCACCCACAGTTGCCAGGAGGCAAGATAGGCGTCCTCCCCCGACTTTCGGGCTCGCTCAGCCCAGCTATCACTACCAACGATTCGACGACCTACGGCCGTCGCTGGCGGCTTTACCGGGACCGGAGGTGCCTGAGGGACTGTTGGTTCATCGTTTAGGTCAATTCCCACTTTCGCCGCCCATTCGAAGATGACTTTGTCTGGATTAAAGTTCTGGGACTCAGTCGCGCGCACCTCGATGAGTTGAGACAAGAGTATAAGATCGCGGGCGTTGGCATACGGTGGATAGTCTTCGTGCTCTGCAGCTTTATACCCTAGGGTAGAAATTGGCGTCAGGTCTGCTGTGGTGGCCAAGTTACATGTTCCGTTCTCTGCGCCGCAGGGATCGGCAGGTGGTGAGTCCCCATCGGTACGCTTAGAAGACCCGTGATAACGCTTGGTATAAATGCTCGAGTCATCCAAGCGATACGGAATTGCTGTTACCAGCTGGATGAGAGAAAGAAAGAGTAGCCCAAGCATGATCGTTTGATAAGGCTAATAGATGTGTAGTATTAGTGAAGAGGGATAAAGCTGCGGATAGAAACTAGGCTTAGATGTACACGACAAGACACTCATATCTTATAATAGGGATGTTTCTATCATTACCCCCTCTTTAAACCTTACGGTGGATATGTCATTACTACGACAGCAACCACGCAAATATCTCTAATCATCACTGTATTATCGCATTAACCTTAGCAGCAACATAGGCATCTCTACATCATTACCGCCTCGAAGCCAGGACCGAGCCCGAGCTGCTCAAAGATAACGTGTACCCAGTCATTTTAAGAACTCAGAAACGGATAGATGCGGCAAGTTCCACGCGCACAGGAACACTGGTAATCTTCAGCGAGCATGTGGGTACAGCGTGCCATTTAGCCAATCAAATCGCTAGTGGAACTTGCCGCATATGAGGCGCCGGAGCGTTCCGGCCATTCGATAAGTTCGATCGATGATTTTAATCCTCTAACTGCCATAAGGTTCTAGTCGTGAAGCGTGCCATTCAGCCAATCAAATTGCTAGTGGAACTTGCCACATAAGAGGCGCCGGAGCGTTCCGGCCACTCGATCAGATCGATCGATGATCTTAATGCCTTCCACTGCCATAGTCGTGATACAACCAAAATGTTATTGTGTGGCATTAGCCCAAAAAAAAAGGACACCTTCCTGATTTGATGAAAATACTACCGCAGTGACGCAGAACTGACAACTGCCGTGCTTGATGCTCTATAAGAGGTCAAGATCTATTTTGATATTATGTTGTCGCCAACGTGTCGTCAGTGCAATAGGACAAGGTTACGTGATAGACCTTGTTAGGCAGTTCCAGCAGCCTCCAGGAAGTAGGATACGGATACCTGGTCAACAGCCGTGAGGCTATTGTCCATCTCGTTAACTCTCTACTTGATCTTCTAGCAAGCCCTCCGTCTATCTACATTAATATTAAAGGGGTAAATCTATGCAAATTTAGCTCCATTTCAATTCTACAAATTCTCGTCCTACCACTTGACATGACTTATCTAGTCAATGTCCACATACTTAAAGATAATGCCTTCACCACAGCAGGGGAGGAAGGATAGATGCTCAAGGATGTTTTAGAATCGGCGACCATCCCTAAAGTCTTCTTTGATGTACAAAATGACGCGGATGCGCTATTCAACCACTTTGGCATCAATTTAGTGTGTGTTCAAGATATCTAGCTCATGCAACTCGCAACTCGGACGTACAACAGAAAATATGTTAATGGGCTGTCGAAATGCTTCGAGAAGGACATTACTATGGCAGCATCCGAGAAACGTCAGTGGATAGAAGGGAAAGGTAAAGGCAAGCGCCTATTCGCCCCAGAATTAGGCGGCTCATACGAGGTGTTTAACGTCAGGCCACTAGCGGAGGAGATAGTGATATATTGCACGCAGAATGCAAAATTCATGCCAAAGCTGTGGAAACAGTACTTCACCAAGCTTTCTCCTAGTTGGGCAAGGAAAGTGGATGTTGCGACAGAGGGCCGAATCACCTTGTCTCAGACCGCGGGATATGATGGAAAAGGGTCGAACAGGACTTTGGGGCCATGGTAATCCCGTCGTTCGCAACTCTAAGTATGTGTTGGGTTGGGAGGGGGGAGGGTTGGTATCATACTTAAGAGGAGAAGTTGCAATATAAGAAATGGGAAGCAAAGCATAATAGGAAGTAACAACAGCCTTGTTACCAATCGTGCCTTCCCTATATAACAATTTAATAGCAGGGGTACTAGCTTCATTTACCTTCGTTCCTTCCAATCCCATACTTTTATGCCTTCCATATCTCGTTTTAGGCCGCTTCTATATCACCCCGTGCTCCCCATTCTACCAACACCTTTTCCATATACTTCTCAAGTTTCCCATACCTACCAAGCCTTCTCCCTCCCATCATACGCAAAGAACTTCCCCGAGTCCTCCTTCTTCAGCCCCGTCAAAACTCCCAACATCCCCTTAATACTATCTTCCTTCTCCATAATCGCTCCCTCTCCTCCCACTACACAAAAAGGTCAGCATTTCCACCATCACAAAAAACAAGAGGGGGGTGCAGGGTCTCCTTACAAGCCGTTTTAACCCACTACAAATCTCACAGTTAGCACAGCCCATCCAACCCACAGGAACAGAAGAATCGAAACTCACCCCCGGATCCACACAAACCACAACCACCCCCCTCCCCCGCAAATGACTCGCCTGATGCAACGTCAACATATTAACTCCCGCCTTCGAAATCGAATACGCCGTGCACTTTGTGTTTTCCGTGTTCTTCGTATCATCCATACTCCCCAACCCACTCGTCATATTCATCACCACCCCTCCTTCTCCCAAATGGCTCTCCAAGGCCTGCACAACCATCGCGGGGCCAACGACGTTGGTTTGTACATTCGCAAGGATACCGTCGGCGGTGAGGTTCAAGCTTCCGAGACTGGATTCGATGTTAACGCCTGCGTTGTTAAGCAAAAAGTCGATCTTCCCGTCGCCGAGGAGAGAGTTGACCTCCTTGCCGAGAGAGGCGATGGAGGCGGGGGAGCTAAGGTCGCATTCCAGGATGTGGAGGCGGGGGGAGGAAAGAGCGCTGAGGCCGGCGAGGGTGCTGGGGGTGAGGGAGCGCGACGTTGCGATGATGATGTTTGACTCGTTTTTTGAGAGCTGGGTGACGAATTCGAGGCCAAGGCCGCGGTTGGCGCCGGTGATGAGCCAGGTGGGCATTTTGGAGGTGGTGGTGGTGGGGGGTTCTTTGGGTGTGATGGAGGGGTACAAAGTTCGATGGAGGGGTAGGTAAGCAAGATCTGTATCACAGCGCACGCTCAATATTGAAAAACCTCGCCAGGCAGGCGCTTTATGTTTTGTATTCAAAGAACTAGATTTCCGGGTAAATAGATATCTGCGGGGCGACATATGGAGAAAGATTGGCACGCCCGCATGGCGGCCCTTGAAGCCGAAATAAAAGACGCCGTTGGTTCACTAGACTCGCCGCGGGATGGATGTAGCGACGGGATTTATGCAACGTATGTTGGGTCGGTTTTGGTGGGTGTCACGCCTGAAGGAAGTGTTCGACGTCAAGTGGCGGGTCGTGACGTTATTAAGCGGGTTCGTGTGGTGAGGTTTTGTGATGGTGCGGTAATTACTGGGTGCCTCTGGTTGCTTAATATTGAAGAGACTCTGAACTCCTGTGTAATTAAAACGGTGTCTATAAAATGCACGTCTTATATTTCAGCATATAGTAAATATTTTTAAGCTAATAAGTAATGATAGATAATAAATGTCTCAGATCTCATTTCGATAGATTTATATATGGCCAACGATCAGTGACACAACATGAGAAATGAAAACTAAAGAAACGCAGAAGCCAACAAAAAATATGGCAGTGAAGCACAAAACCACACTTCAATCACAAACGCTCGCCCTTCCAGACCATCGCCTATTCAAGCTCCCTGTTTTCGCCTCAGCTCCCTCTCATGCCACTCAATCTTCCGTCTTTCGTCACTGCCACCATGCTCCAACCTATACACATAGAGCCCCAACCAATACCCATCATCCCTCTCTGCATTTCTCCCCGCAAATCTCACCAACCTCGACGGCTTAGTCCCCCACGTCACAGCCGACAGCCACAAACTCACCTCACGCTCCTCGATATTTACGAGAGTCGGCCGCAACACTCTCACCACCTTTTTCTTGATATCCTCCAACGTATCCTTCTCTTCATCCACATAAATAAACGTCTTTATCTCCCTGTCGTTCCCAACGAACCGAGTCCAACGGATCCCATCCTTCTGCTCCTCACCAGCCTTCTTCGCCACCTCCGCCTCAGCCTTCTTCACCCCCTCCAACTGCCATGTCACCTCATCCGCGAGCGCAGCCTCTCCCCGTGCCGGCCCAGACATATCAACTTCAACCCCCTTCATCTGCGCCATCCGCAAAAGCCAACTCAAATTCCACTCCTCAAACTCCACCCCCCTGAGATTCCCGTCCCTCACCTCCTTCCACCTCTTCTCATCCTCCTCGCTCCCTTTCCACCCCCCCGGAGGGGGGTTATGGCCCGACCGCGCATCAAACTCCTCATAAAGCAGAGACATCAGCGTCCCCTTAAAAATAATCGGATACTTCACCAGCCCCTGCTTATTCGTCGTCATCGCCGCCCGCGCCGCTAGTTCCCAATGCGAAGGCGGCGGGACGTTCGGCGTCAACGCCGGCGGTGGCGGCGGCGAAGACCCTATCGATGGGCTGGTCAAGGGGCTGGACGTGATGAACGGGCCATACCTGCGGAGACCGCCTCGCCGACCCGGTCCAGGCTGGACGAGCTTTATTCCCCCAGGGAGAGGGGGTTGCGCGGCGGTTGGGCCCCGTCTCCTACCTGTTGTAGGGGGTCGAGGAGGTAGACCGCGACGATTCACCCCTGGGAACCTCGTAGTGCCTGTAGCTCTCGTAATTGTAATCCCCGGCGGGGTATCATTAGGGTCGTTCGTACCGGTGCCTATCGCGCCAGCCAGTGGTGATGAGCCTACAACGCGGGGAAGCTGCCCTGTGCGTTGAAAGCGATTGTTCAGTGCTGCTATCGCTGGGTCGCGGTTTTCGCGGAGGGCGCGCGTGGCGGCTGTTTTGGCGGCGTTGGGGGTGGGTGTGGTTGGGGTTGGGGTGAGGGTGGGGATGGGGATGGCGGTTTTCTTTGCAAGCTGGTCTATCGGCGTGGGGATGGGAATGGTGGTTTTCTTTGCAGTGCGGTCTATCGGCGTGGGGATTGGAGTGGCGATTTTCTTTGCGAGATGGTCTATTGGCGTGGGGATGGGAATGGCGGTTTTCTTTGCAAGCTGGTCTATCGGCGCAGGGATGGGAGCGGTGGTTTTCTTTGCAGTGCGGTCTAGCGGCGTGCGGCCACCTCCTGGGTTTGAGGCCATGGTGGATTGAAGTTTGTAGGCTTTTTGTCGAAGGTGGGACTGGATCACTATTTGGTGGATGATCGGCCGCTCAATCGAGAGAATAGGAGTTTTGAAAGGAAGTGTAAGAGCGATGGAGAATAGCAAGAAAGGAAAATGGTCGAGTTTAAGAGATTCAAAGCAACTTATCTCACTTACCTATGTATATGTGCCGGCGAGCGTATATGATAATTTGTGACCCGAATGCGTCGACAATGAAAGAACTGCCCACTTGGGCCCTTTCAGCTCTTTGTTCGTTGAGATACCACGGGTCGGGCGCAAAGCCGGCTCCGTCGCCATTCCAAAAGCATTATTGTGAGGAAAAGAGATAAAGAAAATTTAGTCGAGGTTGGCTAATTCTTTTGTTTGGAATTGGTGTGGACCGGATTTGGCGACCTGTCGGCCAACTCGCAGCAAGATAGTACCGGCCAGGAATACAAAGAGATGCGAACAGCAAGCACCCTACTGTGCTGCTTGCTGGGAACGAAGCAAAAACTAGACGGCGCGCTGGAAACATTTGTCAGGAGCCTCCGAAAACACAATCTTCACGCTCCACAGAGCCATTCATTCTATCCAAGGTGGCCCTCACATCACCAGTTCAAAACAGCAAATTTGGCATAATGTCATAGATATTTTTTCGACGAGGTATTCCGATATTAGCAATGATAGGCACCAACGAGTTTGTTTGTTCATCTATTCACAGCTCCCTCCTCTTACTCCTCGCCAACCAAGTTCGTGCCCTCGCGCAGGCCCTCGACAACCAGCTCGTGGCCCTCAGCCCTGAGGTAGATGTTCTTGACGTCGTCGGTGGTGGTCTCGAAGTGGCTGGTGGCATCGTAGCTCTTGGAGATGAAGATGTTGTCGTTGACACCGCTCTCGAGGGGCTCGTAGAGTGGGATTGGTGGGCCCTGGGATGAGTTAGTGGTTTCTTTGTTAAAGCAGTGAACTACGTACCATGAACTTCTCCTCAATTCTTCCGAGGCGCTCAAAGCCGGCTGCGAGCTCCAGGTGGTGGTTTGCGTTGGTCTCTGCCATTGTGGAAACGATGGCAATGTAGTAACCCTTGGGACATACGTTGTGTGCAGAAGAGACCATGGCGATGTAGATATCTTCAATATGGTTAGTTTATTCATAAATAGAAAGTAGTAGCAGACTCACCATTCTTCCTTCCGACCTGCGATTGGGGAATGATAAGCTGGCACGAGTCGCTGTTGTCGGTGCCCTGGATTGGGTGGTTCAAAATGCAAATAGCCTTGAGAACGTGGCCAACAACCTGGACCTTGCCAGGGAAGTAGGATGGGTCTCCAAGGATCTTCTTAGCCTTGGTGCTGAAGGTCATTCCATCGCCCTCATCTCCACGCTCCTTCATGGTGGCCTTAATGCCAATAGCCTTGTTTCCGTCGTATGTAACCTCATCCAGGTTGGTGTTGAGCATGTAAGTGCCACCGTAGATAGCGGACAAGCGAGCAAATCCCTGAGGAAGCTCACCAAGACCGTAAAGAGGGTAGATGTATGGGGACTTTCCGTAGCGAGCAACAGAGTTACCGTAGAGGCGGATACGCTCGATAGCCTCTGGTGCTCCTCCTGCCGTGGTAATGTAATCGTCAGTTGTGTATAATGCCATGGCATGTCCGATAAAGTCGCGAGTGGTTGCTTCTAATCCGAACTTGTCGTAGACCTCCTTCATTGTGCATGCTTGGATGTTCAGGCCTAGATAGCGGTCAGCGGTATCACCAAGCAGGTTTATGGGTCCACATACCCTTGTGGCTGGCTGAATCGCCTTCGCTGAAGGTTCCAACCCACTCGATAAACGACTTCATGCGCCTCTTCTCAAAAAGGCCCATAAGGGAAGAGGTCAGGGCCTCCTTGGCATCAGATGGCACCTTGGCGACAGTCGCCTTTGACCCAGAGCTCTGCTGCACGTAGCTGCCAGCAATCTGCTTGAATTCAAGGTATCTTGTTACGTCGGTGGAAACGAGAATGTTGGTAAGCTCTCCGCTTGAAATGAGTAGCTTGGATACAAGGTCGATGTTCCAGTCGTTGGCGCGGCCGTACTTCTTCCATGGCTCCTCACCCGCGTTGTAGTTTCCGTACTTCTTGAACAGCTGCTATATGTCAGAATGCAATCGTAGCCAAAGTTACAATCTCACTGACAGTCTCGATGTTGACAGAAGCTGCCTCTCTGTGTTGCGTTAGTCTAGCCCACAAATGTCGCGGTGGTCCTGAACTTACCCGCCATAGTAATCGTTGCGGTCAATGTGCAGCACTTTCTTGCCCTTCACACTGAGAACTCTTTGGAAAATATTAGCTCACTATCATGATATGGGTATCTTATATGCTTACCCAGACAGAACACACTCGGTCAAGCCTTCAAAGGGGAGGTTGTTAGCTATCGAGTCTGACGTGCCCCTCAATGCGGGGTTACATACCAGTACCAAGGACCACAACATCATACTCTGGGGCGATTTCGTCCATAATGGCAGACTATATTACTCCTGGCTATGTGCGAAGAAGTCCTGAAATATTCAACAATAGCTATAGGCTCAAGTTTCGGCGAACACAGTTGCAACTTTGTTGGACAAGCTACGGCGCTACTGATAGAGAGTAGCGGTCACCTCTGGCTTGCTCCACTCGCTTCAACTATTCCCCTTACAACATAGAGTCGCAACGGGCCGGAATTATCCGTCCTAAATGTCATTTGGTGGTAACAGTGGTGAGACATTATATCAACAGTAATTTGCTATATACTCCTACACAAAGATGATCTCTATCTTATACAGCTTTATCCTACATCCAAATGCGCTTCCGTAGTCTCCAATACAACATTGACCGAAGACGGTCAATAGCCCGCCAGCTCTTCCGTAGATCTACACTCAGATAGACCCCTTTGTCTTATAATGGCTTGTGGATTCTCAATAGATACCATTGAGCTCACTATACCGTTTGAGGCTTGACCTGTTGATCCTTGCCGGTGCCTTCTGCCGCGGCCGCCTCAGCTGCCTCCGCCTCAGCCTCGAGCTCCTCCGCAGTCGGCTCCTCAAACTCGAAAGCATCCAGACTTGGCGTATGTGCAGGTCCTTCTCCAGAGAGGTCCACTTCCGCATCACTCGCTGCCAGTTTCCTCGCATCTTCCCATGAATAGTATCGCTCGGTAAGGACTTGCTTAATCGCACGCTGTGTTCTCCGGACCTAAAATAGGAACGTCAGTATAAAGCCCCCGTAAACATGAATATGTCAAAGCAAATGCATGGCATCTTACAGCAATATCTCTCGTCTTCGCCTCATAGTCACCATAACCGGCGTCAAGCCTCTCTCGCTCATGTGTCTCTGTTGCAATCCTGTTCCTCTCCTTGCAGCACACCCACCACAGCGAATGCAGATCTTCCCAGCTCTTGTGCCTCAACTCCTCTGCACTCCAGGGGCGGCCGTGCTTGTTATCCTCCTCTGGTGTGCTCATTGCCTTATCTTTCGAGTGGAAGAATTGATATAAACCGTGGTTTTCGTCGACACGGAGCTTGCTCCGCTTCTTGGGATCGAGGACTGGTTCCGGAAGAGGATCATTGGAGACACTCAGGGGCTGGCGAGGGCCAGTTCTCCTGACTGTGCTTACACCTCTTTCACGGTTGTAGTCGCGGGGGAAGAAGGATTGTCGCGAGGTGGAGAATTGGGAGGTTTGGGTCTTGACGATTGAAGGAGCGAGGAAGGTCAGAGAGACCTGGTGGGTTCGTGTGGGCTTCAGGAGAAGCTGTGCGGCTGGCCGCACTACTGCAGATGTCGACATCTCGATCTGAAGTAGTCAATTGTCTGTGGGGAAACGGGCTTCGCTCTTTCCTACAGCTCGAAGTCAGGATGCCCTCCAGGCGCATCTTCAATAAATCGGCTAGCGAAATTATTTAAGGTTTGCACGTGACGTTGCCGAATTGGCTTCTTGGCAGAAGGAGATGTCAGGAACCAGCATTTATTTTTGAATTGATAATCACTCAAACTCCATTTTCTCAATTGAAACTCTGAAACTCAATTTCCTGTTGATACTCTTCTCAACCTCCTTTTCTTGGGTGGGCGTTGGAAAGAACGAGTTCCATATGACAGTGCACACGGTATCACTCCGTTTGGAGAGCTACTAAAATAAACATCTCTATCTACAGGCAATTTGGAAATATAATTTTGTAAATGAATAATACGTAAAATACCAATTATAATGACTTGGTTTGATATGGTGATAGAGGTTGTGGTGTGCTGGTATTTTTATTGATCGTTAATTTAATGGTATTATTTCGATGATTTAAAAAATGTCATTATCACGGAATTTTACTCAGCTCAGCGAAATCCACCTGTACACGGAGCGATTGGCATTTACACAGTTGAATAAGTCAAATAATTATTCGATGCTACCTATTACATAATAACTGACGCTGGAGTAAGCCATGGCCAGCGTCAATTGTGTTTTGAGAGGGTTGACAGCGATTATGAGGGCTGGCAGTCACGAGAAAGGGGCAGTGACGACGAAAAGGGGTATCACCGCACGACGCGGCAGCGACAAGAAAACACGACAGTTTTGGATACACGGCATTGATTTATATACTGATACAACATAGCTGAATCGAAATGTCTTCACTGGTTTGTCGATTTTCGTTCATCGATGGCGAATGGCTCTATTTACCATCTTTACCCTCATTTCTTAGGCAAGAAGAATGCATCCGGCTTCAAGGGGTTTCCTCCCCGGCCCTCCCTCCGTTACTACTACGTAGCAGCGCTTCGATTACTGATAGTATCGTTTTTTCTGTCAGCATCCCGTGTGCTGGCAGCGAACGACCTGCCTTTATCGTCACATGTACTGTACCGACAGAAACTATGTCAGTGACCGGAGATTTATCGGAGTCCAAGGGGAACCTTCCGGCTTGTAGTACGAGTTGGCAGTCCTCGACGATCTATTTTGTGAAGTTCCTGTACTGGGCGACTTCCAAGCTGACCTACGCCACCAATTTGCCAGGTTTCCAAGTTTCACCCGTTTTCTGATCAATTATCGTGACTTTCACATCGACAGATACAAAGCGCACAAACCACATCGATTACTTTTGAGCCTCGAAGTTACAGTGGGGTCATTCTGGCATTCAAAGACGTTGTAATAAGCTACTGGGGCTTCAAGAATGAAGGCGCAGGGACCCATTTACCGGCTTGTGCGACGAAATCGAAGCCTCCTTCTCTTCTACGAGTGGAGTACTCTACTGGTGATACTCCCAAAGTCGGGCTGTTGGGGGATCCATACACGTTCAAGGCTCCATGTCACCGCCGCCGTTTGTGGCTCTGTGATGGAGGTTGCCATTGGCAAGCTTCATCGCCCCTCCCACCCATCAACTTTTTAGAGCGAAAATTTCGATCCAAGCGAGTCCGGGTGTACTACGGCAGCGGCCTGGGTAAATTTCATGAGATCGACGATATCGGAGACTTGGTGTTGCTGGCATATGTTTCTGGGCCATCTTTTGGGCACAGTATCCCTGGTCTAGTATCCCTGAATATAGGGCGCCATTGGAGCTGGGCAGCTGAAAAATACTGCACTGCACGTGGTACACGGCCAGTGGACAATATAGATCAGGTATCGATCAGTAACCGTGATCGATACTGTACTACTCGTTCCAGATATGCGATGCAACTGCGCCGAATGACTCGCAAACATCGTGATCGGGTTGGGGATCCTATCTGTTACACCAATTAATTCCCTCACAGCCGGATCATCGACTCCGTTTTTATGCGGTGATGTCGTGCATATCAAAGTACACACAGTATCTTCAATTCAGCCGTTGAAGCCATGCCATGGGCGAAAAATTACGGAGTCGAAATTGACATGCTGGTGAATTAGTGAAGAACGTGGGATTACGTGGGATGGCAACAGGCAGTTCCGCGCGAATCTTCCGCCATTGGCAAGGCAGTAACCAAGCAGAAAAGCAGGGGTCGTGGACATGGGAGCGCAGTCCTTGACAAACTGCTGATTGCCCTGGTTCAACTAAGGACGCTTGGCCAGATGGCGCATCAATAGCCAATGGCTAAAGCGCGTTGAGGGTTGCAGGACGCCTGTTTTTAGATGGCTGCGCGCCGGGGACATGGTAAAGCTACGAGTGGCGGCCTCGCTTTTCCGGGTTGTTTCGGATCCCGGCATGTGGCAAGGTAACATCGCTGGACTAATTTGGACTATTGATAACAATTCATACAGGAACGAAATATACAGAGGATTGATATGAAATGAAAGGGAAATAACGAGCTCCAAACACAAGATGCGGTGCTTTCCCTTTGCGGCGGTCACTATAAGCATCAGGTCAACTGACATGCGAAATTACTATGGCCAGAAGTTTGAAAGGAGATCGCGGTGGTACCCCCTGGTCTTAATCTGACATCATTCGTGACTGGGATACGATTGATCATCCAGGCGAGGTGCGAAAAAAGATCAGCATGAGCATATTTTGATAAGAGTCTGAAACAACGAAGATGTGCAACGGTGGTGAAATAATGGCGAGGTTTGCGAGTTTTGTCAGGGAGTCAGGGATCCCATCCGTCCGGCAAAGTACGCAAAGTACTATACAGCATCAATTTGAGCCGTCATGAAGCTGAGACGGGTTGATCTCTTCCAATCAGCCTGGGATACCGAAATGATAAAAGAGTGATTGTCGAAGCCAGTGCCAAGTTTGTACACGGCAAGATATTCACTACTGTTTACTACTTACACTACTGTGTACAATATCAGCCTCGGCTTGCCAATAAGAGTATGGGGCAGATTTGCGAGAGAGTCCGGCGCAAAATACCCTTCCTACCCACTCCAAGCCATCCTACCCTTCCTACACTAAGGGGCGCACGGTGGTATGCACAGCTTCGTGAATCTCATTTACGATTCTCCATTCAGAATAGTCTGAGAAGACCTTGCAAGAACCGGTAGTTGGAGACGGCGTCGACTGTCTACCCGACCCCAAGAGAGGTCTAGTCTCGACTCAAGAGGGTACTCGAGTACAAGTGGTACAGTAGTACTATAGTACAAAGCAGGAACGTTTCATGGGCAAAAAAGCGGCGCGAGTCGATGTCTGAGTCGCGTCAATGTTCTGAGACTCTTTGTTTTTGATGCTGGGGGCTGTGCGGGCGTTCTCAGACACGGAAAGGGGAAATTGGATAGGGGGAACAATGGGAATGTTTTGATGCCTCTCTCTCTTTTCTGTGTGTCTATGAATCGCGACTGCGACTGCCGTCTCCGAATATACGCCGTACTATGTACGCTCGCACGTTTTATACTTACCAAAGCACACCTCGTATGAGGTGCTTTGGTACTCTTAGTACTTCGGTTCTTCGAGTATTTACTCCTTCTTCGGCCACAGATTACGCTTATTATACGTCTTTTCTCGTGTTAAGCCCTGAAAATGGCCAGTCCCTCGGCGTTGCAATAGTTCCAACGATCTCGTCTACTAATACTGTGTACATACATGAGTTCTACCAGGGCTTGTCGGAGACTAGGAAAGACACTAGGTGAACTAGGGGATGCATACTGGGATATTCGTCATCTAACTTCGGAAATTCGCCGCTCTCGCCGGCGGTACTTACTCTCTCTGGGTGTTCATGGGTGCTCTTGGTTCCGGCCAAGCACCACTGCGGCGTGGTCGTGGTTGAAAGTAGCATGACTTAGGCCTGACTTGGGTTTTTTTTGAACCAATTTTGACCAATTTGCCCCCCACGAAGCCAGGAAATACAGCGCCCGTATACTGAGGTTTTGGTGGCAGTTGAAGTTGATATGTACTTTGTTCTTGCCCTGATACCTAAACACTGATTCCTAAATAGAAATATTGGGAAATTGGTACTTCTGACACTCTTCTTTGCACATAATTTGCCTCTTGGCCTACTCGAGTACTCCCTTATCCCCCCTTCCCATAGGCCGGTCGTCTTTGCTCTTTTGGATTTTTTTTTCTCTTCTTGGTCTTGCCTGCGCCAATCGTTGTGAACTTGGAGGCAAATGTATTCTTTTAGTTCTCTCTAGTTCTATTAGATTGAATTCTCTAATACCTACCGCCTTCGTTCCTTACTCTCTCCCAAGACCGCCCCCCCGATACTTTTTTTCTTCCTAAAACTTAATAGTCGTGACCGGGCCCTCTTTGATCTCTTGACAACCCAACGCGCCCCCCCATCCCCATTTTCTCCCCTTGAGTCTCCACTCTTTAACTCTATCCATCAACACAATCGCGAAAAAGAACTTGAAAGTGCTCCAGTGCACGTTTTAAGCCTCAATTGTTCCTAATAGACGCCCTGTGGTTCTTCACTGTCGCTCATTTTCGATCCACCTTTTCTATTAGACGTGCGTTTATCGCATAAACACGTTGTTTTCGCCGTTATCGCCTCACACAATCTCGTTGTGTCACCAGCGCCTTCCCGGAGAAAATCCTCGGAAAATCTTCAACGCAAAAGAAAACGCGAAATAGCATGCTGGTTGGGCCAAGTACATTTTAATCTTTTACATCGCTCCAAGCCCAGGCGCGAACACAAGGCGGGGTCAAACTTCATTAGACCTCTCTTTTATTCTCCGACGAAAGACACATCGAAAGGACTTCTCTTCCAAGTACATCGACGATCATGGATCAATATGCCAATAGCAGCAGCAACAACAACAACAACAAGTCTTCGAGCAGCAACCTTCCGACGACGTCCTCTTCTATATACTCGTCGCTGCCTTCGATAGCCCCACAGCAACTGCAACAAAACGCGTCGTTGCCACCTCAGACGCTTCCGCCGTTGCAGGCTCAGCATGCCGCGTTGTCGATGCACTCCATGTATGGGCAACCGCTGAGCGCGCCTCACACTCCGACCTCGACCCAGCCAAACACACCTGGATCGACGGGCAATGGGGGCTTCCAGCAGATGGGCAGCCAGCCTGCTCCGCGCCAGTACCACCTCCAGCCCAATTCCTCGTACCAGCAGCCAATTCAGCCATACAGCAGCAATTCGTCGGGAATGATGCCTCAAGGCTCGATGTCGATGTCTCATCCGCACCCGCAAGCAATTGCGCCCGCGCCGGGACCAACTCATAACCGTCTGGTGCCATTGAGGCCTATGAACCCATCCACACCATTGCACGGCCAGCACCCAATGCATCAGCAGATGCAAGGGGGCATGGGATCTCCATATGGGCAACAGGGCCCTCCACATGAAGAGGTTCCCACACACGTTGTTGGCTCCCAAGGCCGAAGGGGTATCCTTCCCAGTGCTCCGGGTCGCCCTGCTGTCGCGGCCACTGGCCCAGGCGCGAGCAAGAACGCCCAAATCCCCGCCAAAGACGCGGATGGAAAGTTCCCTTGCCCTCATTGTGTTAAGACGTACCTCCACGCGAAACATCTAAAGCGCCATCTTCTCAGACGTAAGCTTCCATATCAGAACTATTTTGCGCTTGATTGATGCTAACTTTACCTTCAGACACCGGCGACCGCCCATATATGTGCGTTCTTTGCCGCGATACGTTCTCTCGTAGCGATATCCTCAAGCGCCACTTCCAAAAATGCTCGATCCGCCGTGGTAACCCCACTGGCGCCAGCCATTTGTCCCACGCGCAGTCTCACTTGAAGAAGAACCA
This sequence comes from Pseudogymnoascus sp. VKM F-4516 (FW-969), assembly GCA_000750815.1. Lineage (NCBI taxonomy): Eukaryota > Fungi > Ascomycota > Leotiomycetes > Thelebolales > Thelebolaceae > Pseudogymnoascus > Pseudogymnoascus sp. VKM F-4516 (FW-969). The sequence goes on along the minus strand of JPJZ01001043.1, from coordinate 1,248 downwards.
GCCCGCTCATAAGAACACCCTCCCAGCCACGACTGAAGGAGATATGATGAGAAACATGAACGTTTTGAACGGTGTTCCCACGGATCCTGGTCTCCACCCATTCAACCTCATGGCGGATGGACGCATGCCCGATGGCCAGGCAAACCCAAACGACGACCAGCTGTCTCAGGGCCACCTTTCCAGGGCCAGCAGCATCAAGAGAATTGGTAGCAATGATGGGCGCGACAGGCGCACCATGGCCGGCCCTTCGCGCAGCGGTTCCGGTCGCACTAGCTTTGAGCAAAACTACAACGGCGAGATCCCCAGCACCATGGGCGAAATCCCAAGCACAATGGCCTCCATGAACCCGCAGCTCGCCGCCTACCCTATCCCAAACGGGCACCATGGTCTCTCCAACGGCCACAGCGGTCAGCAGTACAGCCACCAGGGTCCTCCTAGCGGACAGAATGGACACCAGTATGGACACGGCGGTCCTCCTTATGGACAGCACTATGAATACCCGGGTCAGGGTAATGGCAGCTCTCTCCAGCAGCAGCAGCAGCAGCAACAGCAGCAGCAGCAACAACAGCAACAACAGCAACAGCAGCAGCAACAACAGCAGCAGCAGCCGGCTAGCGAGGAGATGGGATCGATGACGAACGGACGAGGCTCTATGCCGATATACGGCAACCTCTCGAACTTAGACTTCATTTAGACTCTCTTCGTGTATACCAAAAAACAAAGATTTGGGAGACTGGGGAAACTGGGAGGGCATATTGTTAATGTGTGTCCTGTAGATTAGCATTGTTGTTTTTGTTTTTGGGGCTCGGTGGCTCTCTGGCTGGGGTTTATAGATAGATGATTGTTTACGTCCCTCGAATGATTAGACTTTAAAATTCAAAATTGTGCATAATTAATATTGCGTTCCGTCTTGTGTCGTGTCAACCGCGTTTTTTGGTCAATAAATTGGGAAATCGTGCTTTGTTGATTGTGTAAAACACGCCGACTTTCCATTATCATCTTACATTTTCCCATCCGCAAAACGCGTCGTCCCCAAAAAACATAGCTATCCACAATATCCATCAACCCCCCCATCCCCACCACCCCTCTCATCCCAAACACCAACAACCCCTCCCATCAACCCCAAATCTAGAACCACAACTCCCCGCAAAATCCCCAAACTCCGCGCCACTCGCAACACACTCGCCACCACCTCCACCAACACGTGCCCGCCGTCCCACAGCAGTTCTGTGGTGTTAATATCATCGC
>JPJZ01001042.1:0-11367 GCA_000750815.1 Pseudogymnoascus sp. VKM F-4516 (FW-969) | reverse complement strand
GGAGAAGAGAGCCCGGGGGATGGATGCCTTGGGGATGGGGAGGGCACCCAGCAGCAGAGGGAGAGGCGAGTGGCGCGGGAGTTGATAAAGGAAGCAAGGCCCTATGAACTATGAGTGTCATTTGCTTTTTGGGGACGAGATTGGGGAGTTTCGGGTTCGAGATTGTAAGATGTTACCATCTTTTATGATGGTGGACAGTGTGTTGGCTCATCGCCTCGACAGAATTGGCTTGTGTAGACGTTAGAGGTAGAGCTCAGGCTGGGAGACCTACTGTATGTGTGTTGGCGTTTTTGTGGTTTATGGGCATGGTTTAAGGACGGTCCACACTATCTTTAAGGCTGCATTGGTTGGGTTGGTTTTTGGATCGGGGGGGCATAATGAAACTGTCTCTGTATATATGATGGATATGGGAATCCAAGACAGTCAGGTATCTGGAATTCACTGTGTGCTCAATCTGGAATGCATCTGCGCAGGATATTAATCCATCTGGTCATTTAGCCACGGATCCTGAAGCAGCCCGTTCGCAGTCTTCCTGTCTTCTGGTCGCCATTGCAACATTCCTCTCATAAAAACTAAGACATCTCTTTATTCTTCCTTCCCCTCTAAAAACTCTTCCGACTGCTCCAGGCTCACGTCTTGCGGTATTTCCAAGTCAAGTTTCCATTTCCAGGTACTTGATTATTGAGTCATTTATGCTCTGTATAGCAAGTTAAGACAATAGTAGATAATGGGATATCAAAGTGCTTCTCGTGAATCTTGGACGTCTAGCCGCAGCTATTGAGCTCACAGGTTCAAACCTGTAGTCAAGAGATCAATCTGGGTCCACGACGGCCTCGAGGCAACAATATTACGTAGGAATAGGAATAGGAATAGGAATATGAACGCTGGCACATACGTAGGAAAGCAGCGTTGAATTTCGCACGGGTAAGATGTGAATACAAAGACGCCTCCATTGCAAGCAATCAATTGGAGAGCGAACGTCGTGCCATACATATAACGAGAACATTGCTTGATTTGCAATCGAGCTACATACTCTACATCCACATTTCCATGCCTACCAACCCCATTCATTGCCTCCTTGAATCCCACCACTCATCCAAAAACACCCGCCCCTCATTAAACCACCTTCCACCACCCCCGCCTCATCACATATCGCCATCCCAACGATGCGCACTCGTGCAAACAGCCATATCATAACAGGTATCGTAAACAAAGCCAAACAGCCAGCCACACAAACCAAGCCAAACCGCCCCCCTACGCTCACAGAACCCCATTCGCGCCAACTCCATTCGTGACTCCCGCATCGCTCTCCTCCTTCTTCGGCGCCTCGCTCTCGCTCTTCTCAGCCTCCACGTGTCCATTCGTCCCCTCCTTAGTTACATCCCCATTGACCCTTCCATCTTCCAAATCCTGCTCCCTTGCAAGATTCTCATACTCTGGCTCCCCCCTCTTCACCTCAACCAGTCCCACCCTAGGAACCCTCATCGAAGGAAACGGTGTCGGTCCCACCATCGCCGTCTTCGCACCCGCCTCGCTTACCAGGTCCCCATTGACATACGACTTCGTGCCGGGTGTAAATCCCAAGTATGATTCGGAGTCAGGATCCTGCGTCCACTTTGCCGGCGCGGCCAGACGGCCCAGCCAGCTCTCATCGGGAAGCGCCTCATGGTACTGGACATCGAGCTGAAGGTTGCGCAGGTGCGGGATGGACGGTGCGATAAACATTAAGTCGGAAACCTTGACGAAGAAGAGGTCGAGGCCTAGGAAGAGCGGCATAGTGCTTTTGCGCATGGCGTCGGCTGCAGTCGGAGATAGGCTTTGGAAGGGATTCGCGGCAAGTTGGGGGTTGAAAGGGCGCAAGTCCGCGCGCACCATTGAGTACATGTCGCTCTCAACGCGCCAGAGGCCTTGTTTGGCGAGGAGTGACGCAGAGACGCGCTCCCATGCAGTGTCTGGAAATGTGTCAGTAAAGGTACAACTTTAGGTGGAGCGGTGAAACTTACATCGACTGAGCTGAAGGTCCTTCTCGCCGAGGAGGAGGGCGACTTGCGTGTTGAGCAGCCACTGCTCTCTGCCGTCCGGCTCACCAGTTGCCTCAGGCACAATCGTATCATAGCGGACACCCTGCATGAGTTTGAACTTTACGGCAACCTCTGGGGTGGCAGGATAAGCCAGGCCATCGAACCAGCGCAGCAAAGGAGGCAATCGCGCAAGGCGCGCCGCTTCCTTCTCTTTCATAAGACGGAGGCGCTCTGCACGTTGCTCAGCAATATGGGCAGCGCGTCTGCGTTCTGCTTCTTCCCGCTGGATGCGCTGCTGTTCTTCAAGCTTGTGTTTCCGTTCTTCCTCAGCACGGCGTTGAGCCTCGGCCTCTTCTCGTCTCTGCTGCTCTTGGAGCTCGGCCTCCTCTTTTGCTCGTCTGGCGTCTTCCTCCGCCCGCCTAGCCTGCTCCTCTCTCTTGCGTTTCTCTGCCGCTTCGCGAGCTACTCGAGCTTCTTCTATGTGCCGCTTCGCTTCTTCAGCGCGTTCCTTCTCGGCGCGTTCATCTTCTTCCTTCTTGATTTTAGCCTCGAGCTCTGCCTTTTCGCGCCTTGCCTTTTCCTGCTCAGCCTTCTCCCGATCAGCCTTTTCTCTCTCCGTTTTCTCGCGCTCCGCTTCCATTGCCTCTCTTGCTTCCTTCTGAGCTTTCTTCTTGGCGAGGGCTGCAATCTCTTCTGCAGAGGCGGTCTTCTGATCGGCTTCTTGGCTTGACCTGGCGCTAGGCACACCCTCAGTGGGTCGAGGTTTGGCCTCTTTATGAGAAGATGCCTTTGATGAGTCGCTGGTAGGTTGACGATTATCGCCAGAAAGCGGTGGCTTACCGGAAACCTTGTGGTTTTCCTTGCGGCCGGAATCCAACCTTTGTTCCTTTGAGGAGTTCGATTTACTCGTTGATGAGTCGGACCTAGGTGGGATTGGCTTGCGGTGATTAGGAGATGTGCCTCGTACACTTTCGGAACGGCGTAGCCCCTTTGATTCTGACTCCAGACGCCTACGCTTATTTGAAGCATCTTGCGATTCCGATGGAGGCGTTGAGCTTCTTCGTGGTCTCTTGGCCGGAGATTGTGATCGGATTGTTGACATGTGGTCCGTAGACTTATCTCGTTTAGCAGACCTCGACCGCTCGGTTGCCGTATCGGAGGTGGCCTTCGAGTCTGAGCGTTGTAGGTTCTTCTTTCTACCAGCAGCATCTAACTTGTCGTCATCGGCAGCGGCTGAGGTAGTCCCAGGCGGAGACGTAATGGAGGCGCTTGATTTGTGCTTCTCGCGTCCGCCCTTCAAATCCCTCCCAGAGATCAACTTGCGCCTGGGCTTCGTTGGTTCCGATTCAGACGGACTGACGGTTCGATCGAGCTCTGATCTCTTTCTTTCATTGGAAGGTGACGGGATTGACTCTCGATCTATGGCCCCACCCCCCTCCTTGGAACGACTGGCCGCCGTCTCGTGCTTTTCTTTGCTTCCGTTTGGTCTGTCGGATGAATCTGATGGTTTCTTTCTGTGAGACCTAGACGCCTGATTGTTGGAGTGGCCAGAGCGACCAGAGCGTGTTGGTGATTTATAGTTGTCAAAGGCACCTTTTAGAAGCTTCTCTTCTTCTTCCCAAAGGGGACCAGCGCGCTCCTTGGCGATCTCGTAGTATGTTCGGCCGCGATAGGTTTTCGTCGGGTCGAATCTGCCATCATCAATATTGGCCAGAAGTAGCTCAATGACCTTGATGTTCTCGCCGCCAATTGCCGCAAGCATTGGCGTTGCGTACTCCCAGGAGCCAGGAATGGGAGACGGATCGGGGTTCGCATTGCCGACTGCCAATAGAATCTGCAGAACATCATCGTGACCACCTTTTGCTGCTGCAATCAGAGATTCTGCGTCATCGAGGCCTTCCTCGAGAACTGCAGCTATCAAGCCCACGGTTTGAAGGTCACCTTTGGCCGCTGCAGTTCTGAGAGTGGTGACATTGAGTGGTGTGTAAAGCTGGTGCTGGCCAGTCCTGTTCGATCTGCCATGGCTCATGGTCCTCCGATTCCTAGAGTCACTGGTTTCGGCCTGCGGAGTCTGGCTGGTGGCTGAGGGACGGGCCTGTGCATATGTAGACCGGGCCGCCAAAAGAGCTTCCCGTATTGCGTCGGCGTCCTCATCATCTTTGTTAATTTTCATAATAGGTTCCTCGCCCAGCTTATTGCGTGCGCGTGGGTCCACACCAGCACCGAGAAGAAGCTTGATTACTTCCAGGTGTCCATTCTCCACAGCATCCAAAAGCGGTGAGTCTCCAAGGTCGTTCTTGCAATGAATGTTGCAGCCATTCTGAAGTAACATCTGGACAATGTCTTCGTGGCCATTCAAGCTGGCGCATTGTAGAGGTGTGTTCCTAGCTGCATCTGGTTGGTCGAGGTCTTCTGGATACTCTGCGAGTAGGTGTTTTGCCTTGTCGTAATCTCCATCTTCACATGCATCCGTAAGAGGTGTACGTCCATATCGATCTGGCCTTCTCCTATGCGGGGGCATCTTCGCCAAAGAGTGTGCTGAATCACCAGTGGGTGGAGTTCCAAGATTACGTGTTCTGGAGCGTCGAGGATACGGTGACTCGCCAGTCGACGATGCGTCAGATTGATAGTCGACAGTATGGTCTTTGGTTGTGCGTAGGGGAGCTGGAATAGCTTTCTTTTTGTGGCTTAAGCCATTCGCAGTACCGCTTGTTGTAGAGTGTTGCGCAGATGTGTTATGTCTGGTAGGCGAAGGAGACTCTGTTCGGTGAGGTTGAGGTGTGCTCTCTGTGGGTGAATTTTTGCGTAGTTTATTTCCAGAGTTTCGCCTCTTATGTGACCGACGGTTGTCTTTTTCACGTTCAGATCCCGACTCATTGTTTACCTGCCTTGAGTGTCCCTTCTCCTTTTGTGGCACGCTGGGTGACTGTGACCTAGATCCTCTCGGCTCAGAGTCTGTTCTCTTGGGGGGTCCCGGCAGTGATCGAGCAGCAGGAGATGTAGGCACAGAGCTTAAGCCGCTAGAATTCCCCGTATGGTTGTCATCAGGTCTAGTAGTGCTGCCATGTTTCGGCCGTTTTCTCTTTCCCAAAAGGGAAGCTGCGCCTTCGTTCCAGTTCTGGCCTTCCTCCGTTTTTACATCTACTTGGGCAATGTCAGTATCTTTGTTGGTATCAACGTCAAGATCCATATTGGTATCGCCCCCATTTTCGTTTGTCTTGTCTTCGAGTTTGATCTTTCTCTCCTTTCGAATCTTCGATGGCGAGTAACCATCGGCTCCCGGCAACACCACCGTCTCCGCTTCCGAGTCGCTCCCCGAAGCAGGGGTTGCGTCGCCCTCATTATCTGCATTCGGAGTCGAGACCTGCGCTTGCGCTGGTATCGGCAGAGGAGGAGGTGATGATTTGATTCCTAATGGAGTTGCGCTTTCTGTCGTGTCTGGCGCATCGACTCCTGGAGGTGACTTGCTGGGTTCGGCGGCGGGCTCCATCGTCGCCACATCTGGATCTGTCGCAGTATGGATCTGATTTAGTTTGTCGGCCCCCGTCTCCCCCTCTGCATCTTTCGTGCCCGTCACTTCGACGTTTGGGCCAATGCTTGAGACCGAGGTAGGACCCCCGATCAACAACCAAGGCTTCGTGGTCGTTTGATGTTTGGGGGTTGTCCCAGTGTCGCGAGCGTTGTCGGCCACCACGATGGATGCCGAAACACAAACTATGGAATCACTGAAGGCCCTTGGAGTTTGTGCGCTTCTACGATAGTCGTACTTCAGAGGCCTCCGTTGTAGGTCGTCGACTCATTGGAAGCTCCTCATTGAAGACATTGGAGGCGATTGGCTTCGAGACCTGTGATTGGTGGTGCAGGCTGGAGTACGGTGGCCTGTTTGTGGTATAATGGCACTTTATTGTTTCCTCTACATCACCAATTCCGTCGTCGCAAAACACATATGGCCATATATTATGTTGGCACAAAATCAACAATTTTTTCACGGCGCAGACATATATTTCTATATACAAACGCAATATTGACGTTATGGTCTGTTGATTTTAACTACTAAAATAATTATTAGGCGTTTTAACGAACCGGCCCCGGCGTGGCGTCCCAAAGCTTGACGCTTGACGCTTGACGCAAACCTTATTGTCTGCCGGCCACATTAGCTTCAACCAGTAGCAGATTCACAACCACCGGCATCGGTCTTTGTGTGCTAGCTTCCCAATAAACTAGCCTTGCGCTGAGGTGGCATGCTCTGTGTCAACCTGTCACTTTCTCTCCACGCTACTGATATCTCCCTTGCTTGATCTATCAGCTTTTTGCTATGAGCCCACTCAACACTTCACTAACCGGACTCTCAAGCCTTGAAGAGGCGACAGTCAAGTCTCTACCCGGCGCAGTTTACTATGTTACTGATTTCATAACCAAAGCAGAAGAAGCTGCCATTCTAGAGAAAGTGAGTATGGCATTAAGAGACGCCTGGAAGCCATCACTGATGATGCGAAGATAGCAACCGCTCCGAAACCCCGATGGAAGACCCTCACCCACCGAAGACTGCAGACATGGCCTTCCGATCTGGCAAACAACACTTTACTGGAGTCTCCCCTGCCATCATGGCTCGTCAATCCCATCATTCCGCGAATCCTCTCTTTACCAATGAATTCCGATGACCCCATCCCGAATGTGTTCTCCGATAGCCCTCACAAAACACCGAATCACGTATTAATCAACGAATACTTGCCAGGACAAGGGATTATGCCACACAAAGACGGCTCTGCTTATCACCCCGTCGTTTGCACTGTCAGCCTGGGCGCAAGCCTTTGTCTTGATATATACGGCAGCAATGAGGAGGGCGGCACTGAGTCCGGACCGCGGTGGAAGATCCTACAGGAGCCAAGGAGCTTGCTAGTCACAACGAGAGAGATGTACACGAATTATCTACACGGAATTGCCGATGTAACAGCGGACACAAATCTTAATTCTGAGACTGTTGCGAATTGGGATCTGCTAGGACATCCAGAGCTTTTGGAAAACGGAGTGAACGAACGACAAATTCGTACGAGCCTCACATATCGGGATGTGCTAAAAGTGTCAAAGCTGGGCCGTAAGTTGTTTGGAACAAAGGCTTGATCTCTCCAGGTATCAGTTTCGTAACTGAGCAGCATACCCTTCCTTCCAGGCCTCTGTGTGTATATGGCATCCCGAATTGTTTCCTAAGGTCGTGCGCTCAATAAACGTACGGGAAAATCCTCCATCTACCTTCGATGCTCTTCGCACCAAACTTCTCGCTATACCATATCCTCGTGGACTCCGCGGTGATGCCCAAGTTGATGGCCTCGAAGAAAATGACAGTGGCGATGGTTTTATTCAACGGTTGCCCCGGCGGTGCTCCGGCAATTGCGAGTCCAAGGTATATCACGCATTCACTCGTATAGTGAGGCGAGATGATACCACAAAACAACCCTTCCTTGGGTAGGGAGTACTTCTTAAGACTTGCAAGGTAGGTGTGGCAACCATGTTGGGCTATGGAGCCGAGGAGGAAGAGCGGCACCCCGATAGCAGTCTTAATGGAAGGCTGAATCATGGTGGCCAAAGATTGGAACGAGATGTCATTTGCAAGTATTGAAGCTTCTAAAATCAGCAAATTAATATTATGAGGCAGACAGGCGTCTTTCTTACGTATTCCTTCCACCCAGACAACAACCCCCATTGCCAAATAGAACACCACTCCAAGTAAATATGCTGGGGCTCCCATTCTGGAGGTAGTCGGCTTGGTAAGTGTAATGCATTCATACAATCTGCGGGTACCTTGAACCGCCATTAGTGCCCAAACTAGAACAACCTGATCGATTGCCATCGAAGGCTCGTTGGCAGAATTGTCTAAGTGCAGCTCTGCCAGGAATCTGAAGACAAGCCCCTTGCGGGCAACCTGTATCGCCCAGAATACGGATGACGCCACTGAGGTTATGTAGAAGTGAGTGAACCACGAGTGAGGTACACTAAATGATGCCAGCAAGTCCATAAAGTGTGACAATCGCCCGCCAGACTCGGGCTCCTGGACAGGCTTCCCATGCTCGTCCTTCACCTTGTTGGCACGGGCGCCATACTTCAAGAACCGCTGTTGTAACGAGGGTACCACATTGAATGACACAAGGAGTGTGGACGCAAGAAGATAGAGATTTCGCAAAATCTGCACTGGGTCCATTTTTACGAATTAGAGCGCCTTTGACGCGATTATTTGGAATAATAGTCTGCCACAATTGTCCCATAAACATACAAGACGCCCTATATATTCAAGGCCGGAACGGCAAATATTTGATCCGTCCCCATTCTTGAATTTATTTCCCCGCCACAACTCAAACTACCATATCTGCATATCTGCTCGTTATACCAGTCGCAACGACAACACCGTGTGAACCCACGGATCAACTTTAGCAAGGGGGCATTAGAGAAAAGATACAACCGCAATCATGTCGACCACAGTAGATAAGGTATGCGCCTCCAGTGTCGCCCTCATAGACGAACATAGCTAACACTGTGGAACAGATCAAGCACATCGAGGAGGAGGTCCGAAATCCCCACCCACACTCCCCCAATGGCAAAATCTAACAAACTCCGCAGATGGCCAAGACCCAGAAGAATAAGAACACCTCCTTCCATCTTGGGCAATTGAAAGCAAAACTCGCAAAGCTCAAGCGCGAGCTCCTCACTCCTTCATCTAGCGGCGGTGGTGGGGGGCAGGGTTTCGATGTTGCGCGCACAGGTGTCGCCTCCGTGGGCTTCATCGGCTTCCCCTCCGTAGGGAAGAGTACACTGATGAGTCGGCTGACGGGTCAACATTCCGAGGCTGCGGCATACGAGTTCACAACGCTCACGACAGTGCCTGGACAGGTGGAATACAACGGTGCGAAGATCCAGATGCTGGATTTGCCCGGTATTATTGAGGGAGCGAAGGACGGAAAAGGTCGTGGACGACAGGTTATTGCTGTGGCGAAGACATGCCATTTGATTTTTATCGTGCTGGATGTGAATAAGCCGTTGACGGACAAGAAGGTCATCGAGCAAGAACTGGAGGGCTTCGGAATCCGCGTCAACAAGTCGCCGCCAAATATCGTCTTCAAGAAGAAGGATAAAGGTGGACTGAGCATCACCAACACCGTCCCGCTATCGCATATCGACCACGACGAGATCCGTGCCGTCATGCAGGAGTACAAGATTAGCAGCGCAGATATCGCTATCCGTTGCGACGCCACGATTGATGATTTGATTGATGTGCTTGAAGCGAAGAGCCGGAGTTACATCCCTGTCATCTACGCGCTAAACAAGATCGATGCTATCAGTATTGAGGAGTTGGATCTGCTGTACCGTATTCCTAACGCCTGCCCGATTAGCTCTGAGCACGGCTGGAATATCGACGAGCTCATGGAGCAGATGTGGGAGAAGCTAAAGCTAGTCCGAGTTTACACCAAGCCGAAGGGCAAGCTGCCCGATTACACCTCTCCGGTTGTGCTGCGCTCCACACGCTGCACTGTCGAGGACTTCGTGAGTTCCCTTCCCTTCGATTATTATCTCCCCTTTTCCGGTGCCCCCTTTTACTCAGACCTCTGTCCCCATTCCCCATCCCGCTCACCACACTAACGCCCCCATCAGTGTAACGCCATCCACAAAACCATCGTCGACGACTTCCGCAATGCAGTTGTTTACGGCAAGTCCGTCAAGCATCAGCCTCAGCGCGTCGGTCTGAGCCACGAGCTGGCTGATGAAGATATTATCACCATTGTCAAGCGCTGAGCCTACACCATATAAAAGACTGAAACGACAGGGAGCCGCGGTTGTAAATGAGGATTTGGCGTTGAAGGATTAAATGTATGGGGGGGCATGGGGCAGGCTACGACTAGAGAGGGCAGTCGAAGAACGGTGCCAAAGCCAAGGACAGGAATGGCGCGGAAAGGCATATGAATGCCAGCGCCGCGCGCTGGGTCCTATAGGGAAGCTTATGCACATACATAGGTGTGGGGGTGAACAGTCATACCCTGGTTCCGCTTTAGACGGCAGGTAGATTTAGAGCTCTCAAAAAAAAATCATCTTGGATTCCCTGTATGAAGAGTTGGCTATGAGTGATTAACAATGCCAGTGGTGGGCCATTAGAGCTATTGTGTCTACTCTCCCATGATTTTGTTACGTAGAAGGCTTCGGTGCTGGTGACAATATGGGCGATCAATTATAATTGCGCCTGGGGCGACAAGAACTTGCGGTGGTGGGAAGCGGCGGTGGCAGGGAGATGGGGGTGGTAACAAGTTGTGGTGGCAAGAAAATGCTGGAGCAAGAAGAGATGCAGATAATTCTCTGATAATTCCCCCCCTCCTCCCGCTCGCACACCTTGGAGTGGGCATCCAAATCACAGGTAAAGTATGATATAGTTAATTGTTTTCGTTGCTGTAAATAAAAGTCTAGTCTCAATCCCCTACTTAAATACACAAACAACTCACACCACAAGCTTCTTCCTCAGCGCAAGAATCCTATCAGTGCCCTTTCCAAAATCAGCAGCAGACAGCTTCCCATCTCCCAGCGCTGCTACAAGCGCATCCAGAATCGCCTCACCCTGTGTGGCATTCCTTCCGGACGCGAGAATAATATCCATCCCCGCCGCACTCGCCAGCACCCCACGCTCCGCATCATTCCCGAACGCCTTGAGCGACCCAGCCTCAATCGCATCCGTGATCGTAACGCCCTTAAACCCAAGCCTCTGTCTCAACTCCCCCTGCACCCACGGCACGCTCAGCCCCGACGGCATCTTCGCATCAAGAGCAGGGTATAGCGCCCAAGACGCCATCACCATGTCCACACCTGCGGCAATAGCACCCTTATACGGCGCCTCATCGACGGATCGCAGTTCATCAAGCGTCAGCGTGATAGTAACGGGCTTGACATCCGTGTTTGCATCCTTCGCCGCCGCGCCCAGACCAGGGAAATGCTTCGCACAAGCGAGCACGCCGGCTGCTTGCTGGGAGGTAATGAATGCCGAGCCGCACGTGTTCACCAGCGCGGAAGTATTCCCAAACGACCGCTCGTAGGCGTCGGTGAAGTCACCCGCCTCGCGGAAGACATCCAGCACCGGCGCTAGGTTCCCATTGACACTGCCCCCCTTCAGCGTGCTTGCCGCATCCTTGCCTGCCTGCGTAGCCGCCTTTCCTGGGTCAGCTGACTCTCCAACCTCCTTCGCGGATGATTCAGGGCCGCCGGGTAGACGGCGGACTTGGCCACCTTCTTGGTCGGTGAGGATGAGGAGGGGGAGGCCGTTGTAGCCAGGGCTCTCGGTGTACGCGGTTTGGAAGCTGGCAACAACGGCGGGGGG